>JAWQRM010000119.1:0-30113 GCA_033557675.1 Coptodactyla brooksi
AAATATAGTTTTTTTTTTTAGTTATTTTATTTTATAGTGAGATATATATATATATATATATATATATATATATATATATATATATATATATAGGACGCTAAATAGGACCTGATATAGGACGCTAAATAGGACCTGATATAGGACGCTATATATACTAAAAAGGCGACGCTTAATTGATTATTTTCCGCAACCAATAGAAGAGCAATTAAGCGTTTCCTTACCTTATCTCTACTACCCGTTTACACAATATCTCCCCATACAGCGTTTCCCGTCCCCGTGTTATCTAGGCTAAGGATACAGAACCCCTGGCCCTACCCTTTACAACTGCCAACCCGTACAGCGTTTCGTCTAATATAATATTGGATCATAGCCCACTTAAAATATGGTCGTATCGAAAAATCTAGCGCTGCCGAACATGCTTTCAACAGCAACCATAAGATAAGTGTAGAAAACGTAAAACTGCTTAGAAATATATCCAACAATAAGTTGTTGGATGCATTTGAAACTATAGAAATTGTTAAATGTAGGAATAGACTTAATAAAAACAGAGGACCAATACCGAATAGCCCTTTGTATAGTTTGTATAGAGTAGGTTTAATAGATTTAGAGGAAACTCCGGACGGGTTCGTAGTTGTAAAGGATAGGGCCAGGGGTTATGCATCCTTAGGCTAAATAACACGGGGACGGGAAACGCTATACAGGGAGATATTGTATAAATGAGTAGTGGGAATAAGGTAAGGAAAAGCTTACTTGGTCTCCTATTGGTTGCGAAAAACCAATTAAGAATCAATTAAGCATCACCTTTTTAGTATATATAGCGTCCTATGTCAGATAGTAGTTAGTCTTTCATCGCTCCTGATGATGCTAACTTGGTTAGCGAAACGTGCGTCGGGCACCCTCTCTTCAAATGTTGGCATAGTGGTGACTTCGTGTTTACCTTATATATTGTGTTCGAATAATAACTTAAAAATCCATTGCCCCATCTGCTAGTTGTAGAGATATTCAAAATCGTGCGCCAAAAAAATACAAATTTAGAGAGAAAGAACAACGTACGAAAGACTCATTAAGGATGCGGATCGAAGAACAGCTTGAGATGAAGAAAATGTAATTAGACAGAAAACATAAATATGTTTTTATTAAGTTTGAAGTATAATCGTAATAATAAAATATAAACAACAGGAAGTCAAGAAGAGGTGTTCTTTTAAGTTATGTTAGGAAATGTCTAGTATAATGTCGATGCTTGTTTGTTTTAAAGTTTTTTTTATATGGTTTAAATTCTTATTATTGTAGCAAAGTTAAGAAATACATTAATGGTAACCGCATTGCGATATTCCATTCGGTTAAAAATTCATTTGTCGTCTTAAAAAGGTTATTAACAATTAATACAAGGATTTGCATACGATTGGTAGGTTATTGACAGGCCGAAGCAAGACTTCAGTGGTTGGATTTTTAACTCATTGGTTTATAGTGTATACTCTCTGCAATGGATAAGTCTTATAGAGAGCCGATGTTATTTGCAAGTTCATGATAGCAAGATTCTATTTACAAGAATATAATAAATTTTTGCATTAAATCTATCATCCTTCTCTAACACTAACAATGTCTTTATAACCAATTCGTTAATGTGTAAGGTCACATTAACCAAGAAACAACCAGATACCTTTAGATTAATGATATAACTTACATCAAATTTTGTATTATTACAGCTTTAAGTCATCTAGCAAGGTCGTATTGTACTCAAGGGTAAATATTCATGGTACCATATTTTTTTGTAAAAAAGTCCGTTTTTATTAACACTAAAGTACCAGATAAGTCTTGAAATTAAAAATATGTAGTTGTTTATTACCTCCAACCATAAACAACTTCTTAATTTTCATGCAGAACAATAGTCTAGGCCCGGTGATAACGTGCCCTTTTAATTAATCTTGCGTCTTTCAAAACTGCTGAGCTATTGACGACCAATACATGTAGTAAATATACGTACACAAATTAACGCAGGAAACGCGAGTTATTACTACAGATATTATTACTGACTGATCTATTCTTTTAAAGAAGAAAAAATAGTTTGTACGATGATGTGTTTTCAAATACCCATTTTTCGGTAGAACACGGTGCTCTAGTTAATGAAATGATGTAATACGTTGTTCTAGGGCACAAATAGGATAACTGCCATTTCTATTGCTCCGTGGTAGGAATGTTTGACTTGTATTCATTATGTGCCTAGGAGAGGAAAGACAAAGTGGAGAACAGATTTCTCCAGGAGTTCTTGGCATTTCTTTACGAGTGTACTGTGCGAGGTCTAGATTAAAAATGCCCCCGGCGAATTGTGGAACGTTCTCAGTTCGTTTCAGTTTAAATCAAATAACTGTACCGGATTTCACCCGAGGGTTCACTAAACTTGTTACCAACTTGTTATTGATGCAAATGTGTCGTCTCAAGCACGCGAAGCCAGTCGGCTTGGTGTCATATGGTGTAAATATGGGAACAAATTTTAATTAGACCGTGAAAAAGGAAATATATTAACACCACGTTTAAATGTTTACTCGAATGTATACAGGGTATCCGAAAAGTAAACGAACACTTAAACATATCTTGCTGTGGTAAAATGAGATCGATTAAACCAAACCTACCTAAGTCTTCCCTAAGAAATTAAAGAAATAGAAAGTTGTTTGGAAATGGGAATATTTTAGATTATTTTCCATCAATTTTCCGATCATGCTCAAAATTAGTTACTATCAGACTAACTTTGAACATAGCTTTTATCATGTCTGTCTTATTATTATTATTATATTACTATTTAATACAGTCTGCGTGACTGAGTATTACGCTTCATGTCGATAAAAGGTATTATTTTTAACAACACTGCACGGTAATATTATAATACAATCGCTAAACGGTATCAAGTTCCCATTTAACAAAAACTACATTCGATGTAATTACTCATTCACTCATTGGCGTCATGAATAATAAAAATCTATTGGTTCGTCAGAGTGATTAATGACATTAATTACATAGTATGACAATTAAATAAGGAGAATTTTTAGATATACAAAAAAAAACACGCATTGAATTATGTTTAAAATTTATTTTTTATTCAAAATATGTTCCATTTAACTCAATACGCTCTCTAGCACGATGAATGCCTATATCACAGCTGTTTGAATGACTGAAATATCACTATAAAAGAATCCTTTCAACGCAATTTTCAGTTTAGGAAAAAGAAAATACTCATACGGTGATATATCAGGCGAATGCGATGTGTGGTCAATGACATAGATATTTTTCTTCTGTTCTCCTGCTGGATATTCAGGCCCAGCACATACAATTCTTGACCACAAACGATGTAAAGCTGCTAAATAATATTCTCCATTAACAGTTTTACCTTGTGGAACAAATTCCTTGTGGACAATCCCTTGTGAACCATCAAAAGTAATCAACATTGCCTTCATTCTTGTCTTTGACAATTCTTTTCATTGTCTTGAAAACACATTTTTTTTAGTTTTGGCCTTTTGACTTCCATTCTGTAGATTGATCCTTAGTTTCTGGATCACATTTAAAGCACCATGTTTCATTACCAGCAAATTTGGCTCACTTTTAATAGTTTGAATGAGGTCTTTACAATGCTCTACACGAGCAATTCTTTGGTCGTCATTTAAAGCATGTGGAACAAAACGTGCACAAACTTTCTTTTTTTCCCAAATCTTGAGTCAAAATTTGACGGACAGTTTCTCTATTTGTTTTTAATTCTTTAGCCAACATTCTCACAGTAAAATTTCCGTCGACAACAATGATTTTACGCATTTCTTCAACCAATTCAGCACTATTTTTACTTTCTGGACGACCAGGTCTTTCATCATCATTTACATCTTCATGACCATTTTTAAAACGATTGAACCACTCATAAACTCTAGCTTTAGACATACAATTATCACCATACACTTTTTTCATCAATTCGTAAGTATCAGCACATTTGTTTCACAGTTTAAAACAAAATTTAATATTTGCTCTTTATTCAATGGTGTTTTTACGACATCAACACAATTTTTGCCGTCATTCAAATGGCTGTAACTTTGTAACCTGTCATCCGAACAGCTTAGCATGAACTGGCGTTCGAAAGAGGTGACTTATATCTTTCTAACAATATATATGTTCGACAGATGGCGGTACGTGTTCCTGATTTAAATTAAAACTCTCGTTATTTAATTCTCATACTGTGTAGTCTTTTGGTTACTGAAACATATGCAAATACAAAAATATATTTTTATTTCATTAAAACCAGCGTAAAATAAGTAATTTATTACTTTTTATTGAAATAGGGGAATTAGTTGAGCATTGCCAGGTACTTTTGCTATTACGAATTCTCAATGACTAAAAAATATCAAAAGCACTGCATAATTACTCAAAATATACTACCGGTGCTAATTCAAATTAGACAGGCGTACATGCAGCTTGCTGTTATAGTATCGTGGCTTAAAGCTGGAATAGGGTATATTAACTACATTGGATGGTGTACCTGCTGTGCAGGAAGTCGTAACTTTAATCTAGTAATATTCTACATATCCGCTAAAAATCACTTTCCTCCTTTTTTACAAATTAATATTCAATGGCATTTTCCGTTGCACGTAGATAAATATCGTCGCGTTAAGCTATATTTAATGTATTATCTCCTTATAATCATTACTTTTTACCTTGTCAAAGCATACCCAGGTTGTGCGTAAAAGTACAACCTGGGTATATTAACCTCTGCTAATTTTTAAAATAAGCTAAGTACAGGGGAAGACTGTTTCCCACCAGAAACAGAGGAACCACAATATAGTTGCTGAATACTCTTTTTGCCTCCAAGCGAGAGGGTAATGGGGTTTTCTCCAAGAACGTATGGATTTACATCTGCGCGATACCGCAAACTCTGTGTTTCATTTCCCATTTTAAAATAACGTATATTCGTTTATCATGTCAGAGCATTGCATTACTCAAGCTGAGTTATCTCAGATAATTGGAAGCAACATAATCAATTTACAGGCATCGAATTTTTGTTTGTTCAAATATTTTGAAGGGTGGCTGCAATATCTACGATTATGAGCTGTGGATTATTAACCACTGCTGCATTTATTTCTATTCGATTGTATTACAAAATGGATTTTATTTCTACTTCTGTTGCTTTATTCTCTTAGTTGTTTACCACCTTTGGAATAACTTCAATTAAAAATCATCTCGACCTGTCATAAATTACGTTACTGTGTCCAGTGTAACTAAGAACAAAGGAAGACAAATATGCAATTGAAAAATAATATGATATGCACAATTTACACAACAACAGATAAATGCAGATAATGTAGCCTGACTATTGTACTAAAATGCCTATAGATTAGCAGAGAGGTCGCCTAAAGTATAAAGTATAAAAATTAACAAGTAGGATCAGTTTTATTGCTTACCTTTTCAGCAGTCACATGTATAAAAAAATAAAATTCCGATAATGAGCAATTATTTCTTTAGCAGCTTCCTAAGCAACTTGACATGATATCTGCCAAAGAAACATGGAACTTGCAAAACGATTAATTCAAGGACATAAACGGCATGGTGGGATAAGACAATTACAGTACTAGCGATAAACATTTTTTTTTGTTCTTCCTGTGTTGAATCTTATCGAATCGTTCTGACATTTTTCAGGAATCTGAAAGACCACATCCACATTATATTTAACAACCTGTTATCGTTTGGGGATGCACAAAATTGAAAACTATGAAAAAATCAAAGTCAAAAATTCCTCAATTTTAAATTTTTTCGCATAGAAACTTTTTTAATGCGAGTTTCGACGATTTTCGATGGTTTACGTGCGAACGAATTAATATAGGTCGAGAACCGCATGAAAAACGTTTGAATCTTTGAAAAACCACATATTTTCCGAAATATCGATTTTTCCTAATTAGTATTTAATTACACCACAAGATCAAATTCGACAGTCACATATGACGGGAATGCGATTCTTCATAAATTTGAAAAATTTCAGCTGATTTGGTTAATTTTTGAGAAAGTTGTGACGAAGTTTCGAGAAAAAGTACCAAAAAACAATGTTTATGGCCAGTACTGTAAATAGCAAGTCAAGTTAAAGAAAAAGAGGTAACCATAATACCTTAGTAATAAGACTCAACAAAACCACAATATATAGAAAGAGCAACGCAAAGCGGTTATCAGCTATTGCAAAGTGCCAAAGAGAAATCTTGGAAGGAGTTTGGGGTAAAATAGAAGACACCAGTAAGAGAAATAACCTCGAGCATAAAGTTCTAAAAGTCTTAAAAACTGGGAAAAGTGAAACAAAGTTTTTTAGTCGACGCACGTTTCGCTGACCAAGGCAGCATCTTCGGAATTATGGAGACAATGGCTTAGAAACTGCTCCACTTCCTATTTTAATTAAAAGCTGGCAACCAGATGTTGCTCTACTGTCTAACACGGCCAATGGAAACCAGTAAAGGTATTTTTTTTTGTTTTCAGCGTGATTTATCTAACCTCATACGTGTGTCCCTTATGCATTCCGTTAGTTACTCTTATTTCCTATCAAGCTGTATTATCTTATACAAGGAGCTTAACGACATTGTTCCCCTGTCTTTATTAATTGTGATTTTTTTTTGCATATAAGGATTTCTAAACTTTCAAATGCATCTACTGCTGGATGCCTTTTTACGTAATTTCGCGTTATCTACACAAATTACTCCTGTCTCGATTTCTAGGATAAAAATCGAATTCTCTACCGATCGCAAATTAATAACTCGTGCGATTACTCTTGATTATACTTCATCTCATCCAATAAGTTATATAGGGGGCTGAATGGTATTGGTCCTCTGTCTTTATTAAGCCTATTCTTACTAAATAATTGCTAAATAGTTTTGTGTTGTCTACGTTGTGTTGTCTACGTATGGTTGTCATTAAAAGCATGTTTAACTATACTAGACTTTTTCCCTACTACCGTGTATTAAATGAGCCATGTGCTCTTTAAATGTTGTTCGTACAGACCTTCTAGTTTGGCCAACGTTATTTCTATTGCAATCACTACAATTTATTTCGTATATTCGACGGTTTTCCAGTATGTATCTTTGGGATTCCATAACAATGTTTTTAATGCATTTTAGGACTGAAAAACTAATTTTGTGTCCGTTTTATTAAAAATCTTGTTGTTCTTGCTGACAAAACGCGCTATCATGCAAACTTTTCTAATATTTACGGCAATTAATTAATTTATGTACCAAATTCGTGTTATATCCGATAACAGCAGCTGTATTCCTTATGCGCTCCCTCTCATTGTTGAATTTAACTAAATTAAGCGAAAAATTAACTCATCTTTTGTCATCCCTTGTTGAACACAATTAGCAAAAATTTAGCGAAAATATCGTCGACATACCTACCTAACCCTTGGGTAGTACCCAAACTCTGGACTGACCTGAGTTTCGAACCCACTTATAAAAAGTTCTGCAATAAACGGCGAAAGACAATTGCCCATAGTCGTGCTGTGTTGTTTGTCCTCTAAATTTAAAATAATGCATGCAGGGATCTGTTAAAAGTGATTATTCTTGAGTAATTTCGTCATTCATATTGTTAGATTTAAGTAATTCTTCCAGGTACGGCATGGTATGCGAGACTGATACAAACAATGGCAAACAATGAACTCACATCGAATGAAATTAAAGTCGATTCTGTTAAATTTCGATAACAATATCGCTGGTATTATGTAAATCTATGATACGTTTGTATTTATTGCCTACATAGAGAATGTTTCACTTTCCATCTATTTGTGGCAATTTCCTTATCTTACATTTATAATAAGAGCCTTAATGCTAATTTAGAGTCTTGATTTGAGTTTTTCATGTGGATTTTATAAATAACTTACTTAGCTGTTTATACGGTACCTTAAAACTCCGTTAACTTGCTTAAAAGTTATTTGGAGGATTGGAGGTTTACCAGTATTTTGAGACAGTGTTATACACCATAGTTATATTATAGTCAACCATCTTTTGCAAGAATGAAACATTTTTTATATTCAAAATTCCCTATGTGACAGTTTTCAAGCAATTTCTAATTAATCGTCCTTTATTCTTAATAAGTGTAGTCTTTATGGTATGGTAGTATTCTTGATAATTTGCAGTTGTGGCTAAAACGAAGCTTGTGTTCTAGCCATATTCTTTTAGTTGGCCACCCAAATATTTACGTATCTCTGCTGTGTACTGCAGGTACTGCTAATGTAATGTTAAAAGAACTTGTAACTCTATGTCTAGCTGAGATCTTAAGCACCCACACCAATTGTGAAATGTAAAATAGATAAATAGTTAAGTCATAACCAATTATAGGATTGATGGTTACAATACCTTCACGACCGTTTATAATTACAGTTACAGCTGAAAACGATCGTAGTGCTTGAAAGTGTCCACCCAAGTAACACGTGCCAGTACGTATATTACACGAGCTTTCCTTACAATTCCCCGGTTAGTCTGCGTAACGATCGTGTCAAGTAATAAAAGCGCGTGGAACTACAGCACTTTATCGTCGGCAATAAATCTATGGGTGTGTAGTCGAGTATGACGTCAAATCAAACATTCTTAGGATCTTTTGCTGCACTGGAAACAAAATTCACAAGTAAATCCTTACAAACGTTTTTATACCTCTCACAAATATATTTGGCAATTTGTAAACACGTAGCAAGCTTGCTCGTTATAGCTTGATTGGTGATTAATACGATAACTTACTATAAACTAAGTATATTAATTGTAATTTACTATAAACGCCATTTTAACAATGAACAGAACATACAGGGCTTTCCGAATTATCCAAGTCCAACGTGAAACACATAAAAATATTACGGTAATATTATACAGTAGTACTACTAAATTACGAATCAAATACAAATCATTACAAATCACGTTGAACTTAGACATTTATGAAAGCCTTGTAGTGAACAGATAAGTAGTAGTTAAAGACAGAGCAAGTATCACAAAACACTTATTAAATAAACTAAAATTCAATTGAATTAGTGTTGATGATAATGCGAAACTTTTGTCAGTAATAGTTATTCTTTGACAGTTTCGTTTATGGGTCCTCCATCGGAAAATGGAAAATCCTATGGATTTTCCATGTTTCTTTTCAGCCTTTTAGTTTTATCTCTTACTCCTCCCCCGCAATTGTTCTAATAATGAAAACAGAGAACGCTAGCTAAAGAAAGGTAGTTTATCATATAAAGTGCCCTTCGTATTCACCAGTAAAGTTATCTTTACATTACCACTCGATCTTTTTAAAGCAGTGTTATAGGGCTCTATTTCCCTTGACATAAGAGTATAATAATATTTTCCTTGTGCTATCGACAGTCTTCTTATGCACATCAGGGAAGAAATCCAATAGCAACAACTCTAGTACAAGAATACATGCAATTCTCAAAATGAAAATATCCAAAACCTCGTAATTTATGCTATACTGTAGGGAAAGCTTTCAACTAATATGTATTAAGGGGTCATATCTAGCTGCACAGTGAAAAACAATGTGATCTTTGGGGATCTCTATAAGAATGTTCCAACTATTTTTTCAACAAAAAAATATTGACATTAAAAGTACAAATATTGAACAATATTCAAATTTACTTTAAGGAAACCTGATTTTTCAGAGGCGTTGTGCGGTGTACACGATAACTCCAAGCCAAATCATCTGATATCAAAATCCAAAAAGATTCTGTTCTCAAAATCCAAAAAGACTAAGTTTATTGAAATGCATTCAGTCGTTTAGAAGTGGCAGATGCTTATTTATACAAACATTTGAATATCCCCCACCATTTTATTTTTAGAGATAAGGCAAAACATGTTTAACAAAACATATTCGAATTTATCCCAGTTTTAGAAAGCATATATTTGTTTGTTATCTTAGTAAGGCGAAATTTCGAGAAACACCACATTTTTAAATTAAAAAAAAAGGAGGTTACGCCTCCTAGCGGCTCAAATTACAGATGTTTATTTATACAAACATTTAAACACTTCCACCACTATATTTTTAGAGATAGGACAAAAAGTGTTTAACAAAACAGACTCGAATTTATCTCAGCTTTAAAAAGCATATATTTCTTTGTTATCTTAGTAAAGCGAAATTTCGAGAAACACCACATTTTTAAATTCAAAAAAATGGTGGTTACGCCTCCTAGCGATCATCTTAGCAACCTGAAAATAATTTGCTAGATTTCTTTTTGGCCACTTTAGTTGTAAATAGTTTTACCGCAAATCTCTACAATGAGCAGTTTCCGAGATACAGCACCTTGCACGCTTATTTGGCTACCCTATACAATCAAACTAAGGGTGGTGTCGGTACAGTGGATAAACTGTGTTCTGTTTATGTACGTAACTGTGTTCGTGCCACTTTAAGGTTGGTATAAATTCTCTCGTCGTATATAAGGCCAATGGTACACATTCGAAATCTGTTCGAAGAGAATTTATTTCCAAACTTTCTTTGAACTCATAGACACTCATCCTCTGTTCCGTTGTAATGTATCTAATATTCCAAACACACTAAACACTAGAATTCCCTTGAATTCTAGAACCCTTAGAAAATCGACGAGGTATGTGTTCGATGTGCGATAGGAAACAAATCGACCGATTCGATATTACTGTAAAAAATGTTGCACGTACCTGTATTTGAAACATTCAACGATTATGTGTATAGATTGTTTTGAAACAGCAGAACTGGCAGCTGATTACCTTTTTCTTTATATAAGAAAAAGGTAATCAGCTGTGTACGTTTTCCTTGGCAATAATGCATTTTAGATTATGTTTCTTGAATGTAAAGTTAACATATTTATATTTGAGTTTTCGAATTAGTTGTGTATTTATTTCTTTATGAAAGAAATTCTTTTCACTATTTTTATTTTCTTCGTTTGAGTATATGTTAATGACATCTTTCATACATATTTATTAGGATATATCCAGGCAGTTTTATCCTGGAGTCTATGGTGAACCTTAAGGCAATTGTACGGTTGGTATTTTTCCGGTTCAGTAACAAGCCAGCAATAACTATGCAATATAATCGATTGCCGCTTAAGCCCTCGCCAAATAGCGCGTAAGTCAGGTCAACTCTATATCTACCATGCACGATGCCGGCTGTAAATCTTGCCTCTAATCTTGAGCGCGAGTTATGGTAAACGCTGTAAGTGGGCTCAGGGTATTCCGTTTTTATAATGGCTCGTAAATTTTAGTGGAGTGATGTTTCAATAAGATAAAGAGTTAATCACTTTTAAAATTCCTCCTCGGGCGTTACGGTGTCAGAGAATTGTAAGAACACAATCTGCACTTCAAAATGTTGTAGCAGTAAAATTTTAATTTCAGGCAGCACCTTTCTTTTTACTGTTTGGTATTTTTCTCACCGAAGTTACATTAGTAGTTCTGGCGTATTTTATGCATTTATTGCAGCAATTTTGATGATAATAGCATCTTGTTAAACATCATAAACAAACCAGATTACACAAATTTTTGGAATAAAATTTAGTAGTATTATATTATGTTATGTTATGTATTAATAGTACTTTTTAAGAAACGTAGAAAATGTTAATCTTTGAGCCATAACTTACACCATTGACAATTGACACACCATTGACCTTGACAATGCTAAGCCATCAGATGTTCCCTCCCAACTCTCTGAAAATTAAAATCATCATCAATTCAAATCCCTGCTCGGAGGTTATTTTATTCTATATTCATTAAGAAGGAAAACTTTATCCATACATGGGCGTTGTTTAATATCAATGGTAAATTTGACATATTCAGTTGATGCATTCTGTTACACTATCCACACGTTATTATACAGTTGACTGCACTTGTAGAGTAAAATAAAAAATTACCATTTACTACAGTCTCCAAATTTTAGTACGAAGTAATAAAAAGTTTTATTGTTTCGTAATAAAGACTGGTCTTTCATCGCTCCTCATGACGCTAACTTGGTTAGCGAAACGTGCGTCGAGAACGTTCAAATTTTACTAGATAACTTTACTAGATAATAACAATTTTACTAGAACATTACAACATTTAACATTACAACAAAATTACATTTTGACTGCACCCAACAGTTTTTTTTTTCATTTGAGTTTAAAGGATGAATTTCGGAGATTTAAAAAAAACAAAAAGTTATACTAAAAAAACCATAAAGCTTTAGTCCAGGTTATTACGCCTGAAATAAGTAGCTAATGGATCCCTCAACCCGCCAGTTTCGGTTTGACAACCCTCTACCAAACACCCTGTATATATATAGATGGATATATGATGTGTAAAGGATCTTAATACCTTTCCCTTGACATCTTTTTGACATAAGTGGTCCAGAGAAATATATTTACAGCTAATGTGCATCCGATGAGAGTTTTTCCAGTACAAGTAAATTTTGTGGGCGATCTTAACAGTGATGGAAAGTCAAAATGAGAAGAGAAAGTTCAAAGGAAATTTTCAATTGGATACGCAAGAAAGTATTGCATCACGATTTGATTTCAGTGTAAATTCTAGGCACAATTTACGCTTAGGCCGTGAAGAGAAAAATATTTCTCACTTCACACTCTTCCAAATGTCGCAAGTAAATTTTCGTTATTCGTACCACGAGCGTAATCCTACAAATAACGTTGCAGATTTGCAGATGGTTTGGAGAACGCTTGTGCTGATAATCAGTTTTCCCAGCTTTGTAGTTTGTGGGGATAAGACAATGTTTATACGGAATGAATGGTTTAATTCTCGTAACAGTTACCACTGAGCAACCAATGGTAACTGTTACCAATTATCGTGTTATTAGAAGCCAACATTGATCATAGATTTTGGACTAGTATTTTGATTATCAATTGATCAATTGTAAAGTAGCTATTTCATTTGACCATATAAACTAGTATATCAGTTGAGTAGTGGTATTAACTTAAAATTTTTGCAACATATTGTACAACTCACAAGGGCAGAGTATGTGCCCTTACACATAAGACAGCTCATATGATTTTTGCATGGCAGAGCATAAGTGCGCAATCATCTGAATGAAAACTTTCCAGAGATGTAGACTGGAAGGAGTGCGCCTGTTATGTATTCAAATCACTTCTCGACACTGACTCAGTACAAAATGAAAGTTAATTACGGCAACGATTTTTTTTATCATGCAGATGCAGTAGGCGCTGATCCGCAGTGATTGAAAGCAGTGAATTATTGAAGATAATTTCATAAATAGCAATCAACACTACAGTACTTTTACTTGTTTTAACCTAACAAATTCTGATGTAAAGTATATGACCACACGTCTGGTGGTTATAGAAGTATCAACCGTGGATATAGAAAATTAGCAATCAATATCTCAATACGAATGAGTATTAATATCTCAAAAATAAATAAACTGTTACTGTGTTCCATTTCTAAACACCGTAATTAACGTAAACTTAATCTGGCAGTAGTTCAATAATTCTTCATTATAATTGTGTGTATCGCGTATGTAGAACGGATGTGCAACATGAAGAGAAGCCCTTTGGCTCATGGACAGGGTTTCCCTTTCATCATCGCAGCGTACATCAGCGCGTTTATTTGTACTTCACTAAGGTCTGTCCATGCAAACGTCCTAAATAAATAAAGAGTGTGTCCGCCCCTATTTCGAATAGTGGAACAGGGCGGAGAGACTGACGATCCCGTACTGGTACATATCATTTTCCCATCAGGGTAATAAGTGACCGCTGCACTGTACAAACGTCAACCACCCACTAACCTACCGTCATTATGTGAAAGAGGGAATCTCAAATGAAAACCGATACTCAAACAACGAAGTTTTTAACCGCAGGTTCATGTACAATGAAGCTAAGGTTTCCTTAGCCTAATTAGTTTTCTAGGGGAAAGTTACATCAAAGTGTAGCATTTCAATTACCAAAAAAAACAAAATCAAGCGATACCCTGCAAACTTGCCTTATATGATATAATAATCTAAGATTAATGACACGTAAACGTGACTGCAACGTGCTTTATTACAGCAGTACTTTACTGAAACTATTAATTACATCAGATATGTTACAATGTTTCGATAATATGTAAGCGAACAAAAATCATTGGTGCTGAAATTTATAGTTTCAATTAATCCTGCACCGTCCATTGCGAAACAATTCATTGGGTTCTAAGTATCTAAATACGGATAGGTTTAATTACATAACGTAATTATGGTTTCACATTTTTCATATTTCCTATGAGAATTGTTATGCAATTTCAATCAGTCTCAAGCTGCGAAACGTGAAGTTACAATAATTGTGCGAATTCACTACACAAACATAACTTATATAACATTTTTAACACCGATATTTGCTAATATAGTTATAGCCATAAATTAAGCCATAACTCTTTAGAAATCAGGCAGTGCTTTTGACTGTAAGAAAATTTTACCGAACCAAAATCACGGTACATATGGTACTGGCCATAAATATATTATTTTTGTTTTCCATAATAACTTTTTTCAATCTTATCGAATCGCTCTGAATTTTTTCAGGTATGTGAGATGTCCAGATTATATTGACAACCTGTTAACACTGGAGGATGCACGAAATTGAAAATTATGAAAATAGTCCATAAGTCAATAAATAATCAATTTTAACTTTTTTCGTAACCTTCTTTGATGCGGTTTTCCATTCTTTTCGGTGGTTAGGTTTTGGTGGTTTTGAGCTTAGTGGTTAGGTGCTAACAAATTAATAAAACTGTATTTTCTCAGAAATATCTCTTTTTTCTAATCAGCATTTAATTACACTACAAGATCAAATCCGATAATCACATGTGACGGGTATGCGATGTTTAATAGATCCCCAAAATTTCAGCTGATTTGGTTAACTTTAGAGAAAGTTATGACAAAATGTCGAAAAAACTACCAAAAAACAATATCTTTATGCCCAAAATCTATACCTATAGATTACATATAGGATAAGTGAAAAAAGGAATATTAAAGAAGAAGAAATATGCTTGAAAAAATTTGAGCTAGAGTAGCTTTTATAAAAATGAAACTCCTTTTCAACCAAAATATCAATGCCCTTCGAGAGAGCAGTGATATTTATTTCATATTTAAAGTACGATTTATTGACAGGATAACTTACTGTAGAAAATTCACAACCCAATGTATTAGTATTAACTGTTCCAAATAGATTTCGTATCCACTTGCAATGTTCCCTTGCATTTCTTTTGTTCCTTGTCATTTTTTTGTTATGGATGAAATGGTAACAAATAAAACTTTAAATAAATAAATAAAGCTTTAAATATAAATATTTTAAACAATAAAACTCAAAAATTAGAAAAAGAAGCACAAAAACTAAGTCACCACCATGCCAAAATTTGGAGAAAGGATGCTCGACGCACGTTTCGCTAACCTAGTTAGCATCATGAGGAACGATGAAAGACTAATTACCAGTTGACAGGTGCTATGTATACTAAAAAGGCGGCGTTTAATTGACTATTAATTGTTTTTTCGTAACCAATAGGCGACCAATTAAGCGTTTCCTTACCTTATTTCCACTAGAGCCATGTGCCCTTTGAACCTTGTTTTGACTGACCTTCTAATTTGCCCAACATACTTTTTATCACAATTAGTACACATAACTTGATATATTCCACTTTTTCCAACATATCTATTTTGTCTTTAGGGTTACCCAACAATGTTTTTAATGTATTTTTGGAGTGAAAAACTAATTTCATATCTACGTTATTGAAAATCTTAGGAAACCCCTTATTGAACTGAGAGAAAGGCAGCGAAATTAATTTTTCAGTTAGTTATTCTTGTTGGAAAAACGCGGTGTCATACAAGCTTTTCTTATATCCAACAATAAGTTGTTGGAGCATTTGAAAGCATAGAAATTGTTAAATGTAAGAATAGATTTAATAAAGACAGAGGGCCAATACCGATTAGCCCTTTGCATAGTTTGATAGACTAGATTTAATAGATTTAGAGGAAACGCTGAACGGGTTGGCAGTTATAAAAGGTAGGGCCAGGGGTTCTGTATCCTTAGGCTAGATAACACGGGGACGGGAAACGCTTAATTGGTCTCCTATTGATTATGAAAAACCAATTAAGAATCAATTAATCGTCACCTTTTTAGGATCTATAGCGTCTTATGTCAGCTAGTAGTTAGTCTTTCATCGCTCCTGATGATGCTAACTTGGTTAGCGAAACGTGTGTCGAGCATCCTCTCTTCAAATTTTGGCGTAGTGGTGACTTCGTGTTTACTTCGTTACAAAGCCAAAGTTTCCAAATCCTCAACTTTAGTATGGAAGGCAGCTAAATAGTCGAAACGACTTGTCACAGCTTGTGAGAACACCGAATGGGAGAAGGGCTAGAGAAAAAAACTTTTCTCTATTCTTTGTATGAAGAAGCTTTTATTTTTCCCAGTTTTATACAAGTTTATTATGAATAATTATATTTGAAATAATTATTAAAACAAAAAAACTTTGAAATAATAATTATTTAAACAAAACTTTCTTGCTTGTATGAAAAAATTTTATTTTTCCCAAAAAAAAAATTTCATACAAGCAAAAAAGTTTTGTTTAAATATAATATTCATAATAAACTTGTATATAAAAATGGACAAAACCAATATAATTCCAAATAGTCCAATCTTCAGTCACATTAGCATCATCAGTAATGCAACATTTCAAAAAAGATTTTTCTATAATTTCCTCAAATTATCTTAGATATCTTTTCAAGGCTGCAAACCCACTGGGCAACCCATTGGACATATCAACCAAGTGGCTGAAGTTGAGCTGTAACCTTCAACCTGCTGATATGAAAGTAAAAGGTTTCTTATTTTAAGTTTAATACCATCAGTTAAATGATTTCGGAGTGCATCCATTAGTTGCATAATTCGTTTTTGAAAGAGCACCAGGTCTCATATCCCAAACATTTCCTAACCAATCTTTCCTCGGTTCTATTGTCGGTTCTATTCTTTTATGCTCAAACACACTTAGACATTTTTTTCTTGGGTACAGTTTTCTGTTTAAAATAATAAAATGTGACAATTTGTTTTCATCGGTGGTTAAAATTCATCCAGTAGTTAGAATGTTTATCTGTTTTCTCCGTTTTTGTTTACTGTATAATTTCTTAGCGTATCAAGAAAGATTGCTACTTAATCAGTGCTTCCGATGTTTAACGGCTAGGCAATATCTAATACCACGTATGTGTACTACTAGGCGTATGCGTAGAACACAAAGTAAAGACTCGACCGTTGGGGTGTGAGTTTAAGCCGCACGCTAATTGTAAGCACATAATATAAATTATTCGGATTCTCTCGCAGTTGGAAAGTATTAGATTACTTTTAAATCTCGTGAAGAAATTGAACTCAAGTTTATATTTCGACGACACCTCAGCCGTCCTTGCAAGCCGTTACTGGCAAATTGCTTTTCTCTGGAAGCTTTTGTTTGCAGGTTGCGTATTCCTACACTTAACGCTACACCTTTCGGTAAATTTCGATAGATAACATAGAGATCTATAGTAATAAACAACGAACCATTGAAAAATTCTAACCAATCTATATACTCGTAAGTAAATTTAGAAGTTAGTAATCTTAATAACAGATAATTTAACAGATAATTTTTCGCTGAATATAATAAGCAGTCCATACAAATAATTCGTGCATTTTTATCTGATTTAATCCTTTATAATGGAGTACGTTACACGCACTTCATTCACTAATTCATTTAATTAAATATTGATAATTCATGTAACCTATTAGGGTGTTCGGAATGTAATTTCGTTTTTATTTTTGTGAAAATGAAAGGCACTTTTCTTAGAGAGTATACATATTTTATGTAATTGCATATTCACCATTTTGGCCTAACATCCTTTGCCATCTTTCTGGCAGTAGCATGATTCCACGTTCATAAAACTTGATGGCAAAAAACTGATCCTTGATGGCAAAAAACTGATCGTTGATGGCAAAAAACTGATCCAAACAGATCCTTGACGGCGTCGTTAAGTCATTCTTGACGACTTCATTTGAAGTAAAAGTTTTGCCGTTCAAAAAAATTTGTAGAGACCGAAACAAGTAATAATCGGAAGATGCCAGATCTGGAGAATATGATAGATATACTAGTATATTCTACCCAAGCTGTAAACCTTTTGCCGAGTTACCAAACTGGTATTTGGTGTCGCATTTGTAATAAAAACAAAATGTGTCAAAAATGCTGTTTTTGATTCTCCATGTTTCATAAGACACAAAAAGAAAGCAATTGCACACAACCGAATAAAATATTTTGTACAATGTCAGCTATCAGAATGTATGATGCATATACGGTTTAGAATGAACTTGGCTGGTTAAAATACAGCTAAAGCCTTTGATGCGAAAAAAACGAAATTACTTTCCAAACAATCCAGTATTTGTCAGAACATCGGTACTTGAACTTTTTATGGCAATTCCGAGAGCTTTATAGTGCTTACTGTAATAGTAATTGTAAAAGACAGAGAAGCTAAAAAAATCACGTAAATTATTTTAATGACGATATGGTTATCATTTGTGAAAACATTTCTATGGGCCCAAATTTTCAGTACTTTTCAGTAGTAATATTTGCAATTTAACTTCTATAAATGATTTAGACGAGATCAAAAGCTCAAAACGCCACACTGATTTATAATTTTGTACCACTAATATCACTGCGGTAGACTAATCGCTGTTAATGCTAGAAATAATTTAAGCATTTTTATAAAGCACAGTCCTTACTTTAAACTGGCAATTAAAACGACAAGGCTCATAATGGTCTTTAATCCGTCTGCTAATAAACGTCTCTTAAGTGACTCTTCCTTAAGGCCACATGTGAAAAGTGGCAAGTGTGGGGCGCCTCCGAGACCCAGGACATTACTTTGTGTCGAGGTGGGTGTGCGGTTGTGCATCCTATAAGGTCATCATTTAAATTCTCTCGGCTATCGTTCCAGATAACCCCCTTAAGTAGGCGGCGAGAGCCGCTTGAAACAGATAAGATACGCCCTTAAACCCTTAATTTACGCGACTGTCGTTGCCTTAACGTACTCTGATTTTTATGAGAGCGGAGGTGGTAATACCTACCCGCTCGCTCTCTGGAGCAAGAAAAAATACAGTATTGGAATTATGATGCGGACACGTCATCCTACTGTCAGCGAGTGGGATATTAAGATGATTTAAATGGGAGGCTTATCCTATTGAGAAATCCTTGTTTATTGGTTTGCTAGTGCATAGTTTTTTGTTTGTAAAGCTGTATCACATAGTGATGATACATTAGATACATGTCTGATAATGTTATCTAAGTTCTTATGTCGTTCTTATGTAAGTAAAGTACTTCCTGCTTCGTGATATAATCTTTCTATTTTTGTTATCTACAATGATAACAAACTGGGCATACGCCAGATTGGCTTAATTAGGCTTGATTAGGCTTGATTTGGCTTTGATTCGTGTAGTAGAAGGGTCTGGAACGTTTTTTTTTTCATGACTAAGTTTAGCCTCCGGGAAACAAACAAGCGAATGCGTAATCACAGAATATTCAAGTAAGGCAATGCAAACTGTGGTTCATACAGGAGAATTAGGAGTTCCTGCAGCAACATTCCTATGGTATAAGTTTTTGTATATTTGTAAAAACGTGCTTGAAAGCAAAAATCTCATATTACTTTCAATATTTTTAGATAGTATCTCCATCCTACAATTTTTATGTATGTTTTCGCAATAAATAGCTTTCTGATGTACAATATGCTCTTTCTATTTATTTTGGTACATTAGAAGGAAAAATATCATACAGTTTTACAAATATTTAGCCCTTATTAATAAATAGAGTAAAAAGAGAAGCAAGTGAGCAAAACTGGTATTTACTGATGATGCACAATGTTACTGGAATATGTTAGCAATGGTCAGATAATCAAAACCACTAAAACACCAAGGAATTTACAAATTGATGTAGACTTTCACGGTCGGTGTTATTATAAATAAAATTATTTTTAAGGTTTGTTGGCTGTGGTCTAAAGGAAATAGTTCCATACGTTTCGTTTGCGACTGTGGCAGACATCTTCAGCGTTTCTCTGTTTGCTCTGTTTTATTTGTAACTGATGGTTTGCTTTGACGTACATCTCTATTTATAGAAATTGACGTGTCAAGGTCTATTATGGGTTTATCTGATTTGCCATGGCTTCTGATTGATTGAGAAGATTAATTTTGTTTCTTTTTATCAAGTTGGTACGGTTTCTTCGTTGTTTTCTTTAGAACTGGGAACCGAACTCCTTTACTTTTACTTAAGACTTCTTCTTTAAGAAGTAGTAAAAGTTAAAGAAGTTAAAATGATTTACATGTTTATGAATTTCAATTGCTTTACGGTGTAGTCTTTTATAGTAATGGGAAGTTTTGTCCAGTATATTTTTTGTCCAGCTGATTTTGCTCATTGACCAAATTTAGTGTTTCGTTTGTGTTCCTCTTTCTTGTATTGATACTTCTTTTAGTTGTGCCAGTATAAACAGATCCACAGGAACATGGTATCCTGTGCACTCTAGCTGAAGATAAAGGATCCCTTAGGTCTTTGACAGATCTCAATAAATTGCTAACTTTAATCGTGGTCTTGTAAATCGGTTTGATTTTGTGTTTGAGAAGTATTTTGCCGATTCAATCAGTAACATATTTTATGTATAGCAGGAACGTTGTGCGAAGTAGTTCTTACTGGGTGGTTGTAATAACTCGTTTACTCGGATGAATGGTTCTTTTTATTTCTTGCGAACTATATCCATTACCCTGTAAGGTGATCCCGAGGTGTTTTAGTTCTTGTTGTAGGTGAATGGGTTCGCAAATTCTTTCGGGTGATCAATGTCTTAAGTATTCCCCTCTTTTGGTTCAGATAGTGATTACTGTTTTTGTGAAGGTAACGATCTGTGTGTGTTGGTTTCCCATAAACAGTATGACCCAGGGTGCCATCCGGTTTTTTGTTCACAAGTACATCCAAGAAAGGTAGTTTGCGGTCTTGTTCCTTTTCCACGGTGAATTGGATCTGAGGATTGATATTGTTGATGTGATTGAGGAGGTTCTGAAGGTTAGTTTCTTCATGTCTCCAAATGGCAAAAGTGTCATCTACGTATGGGAACCAAACGTTTGGTTTAAGAGATGCAGTTTCAAGGGCAATCTTTTCAAAGGTTGCCATATAATAATTGACTACTACTGGACTGACAACCTGCTTTCATTATTCCATTGAAAGTATGTTGTTGTCAATATATGGATGAAAAGACCTGTGATCTCGGGAGAATGTAATCTATTGATTAATTCTAAAGTTTCTGCCACTGGAATCATGATAAAAAGGGAGAACACATCAAAACTTACCAATAAGTCATCTTGTTGCGCTATAAGTCCTAGTAATTTGATAATAAAGTGTGAGTCTTTGATGTAGGATTCATTCTGTTCCACATGAGGCTGAAGTAATTCAGTGAGATGCTTATCTAGCGCATAAATGGAAGAGTCGATTGTATTGACTATTGAACGAAGTAGAACTTGAGGTTTCTGAATTTTGGGTAGGCCGTATAGTCTGGGCGGTAGAGCTTCTGATATTCTGAAAAATCACCTATCACCGAACGTGCCCACAAGAATATTGACCGCAATATTAATTATAAACGGACCGTTGTACAGAACAAATCTTCCCATTGCCTTGAAAGTGCACCGTGAAGCAATTGAAATTCATAAACATAAATACTTTTAACAAAAAAGAACAAGTCTTAAAAGTAAATGGAGTTTGGTCCATTTACTTTTAAGACTTGTAAATGTCTTAAAGGTAGTAAATGGAGTTTGGTTCATTTACTTTTAAGACTTGTAAATGTCTTAAAGGTAGTAAATGGAGTTTGGTCCCAGTTCTAAAGAAACCAACGAAGACACCGTACAAACCTGACCAAAAAACACAACTAACCCTCTCGATCAATCAGGAGCCATAGCAAATCAGAGCAACCCGATAGAGCCTGACGTGTCAATCTATATAAATAGACATATACGTCAAAGTGAACCATCAGTTGCAAACAAAACACAGCATACAATATCACCTGTGCAGCCACAATCACCACCACTGAAGATGTCTGCACAGTCGCAGACGAAAGGTATTGAACTGTGTCCTTCAGAACACGGCCAACAAACCTTGAAAATTATATTATTTATAGTACCAAAGAATTTGCTGAATTTATTTCATACTTAACGGACTTATCAGCTTGCTCTTTTTTAACTGTTGACACTGTTGTCTGACTAACGTGCAATTCCTCAGCAACCGATTTTGTGTTATCGGCTTTCGCAATACAATTAATTATTTCATCCCTCCTTTCTTCGCTTTTGATCTTTTCAGAGAAAGATTTCGCAAAGGGGGTATATACCATTCTCGACCCGAAAAATAGTTCATTTTCACTAATTGAAGAAAACAACGAAAAACATTAAAATCGATTTTTTTTGTAATTAACGAACCTACTTATATTAGAGTTGTAAATGAATTTTTATTGAAGTAAAATAACCCTCCTTTATCCTCCTGCAGTTTCACGACGTTCGTCATGGTCAACGCGACATAAATCACGGTGCCATGGATTAGTCTACCTTGAAAACTATTAAATTTACCTGTAATTTCGAATTTAAAAGAAAATGCAGACATTTAATCTTAAAGTATTACTTTTAAATTTCATCTGTAAACATGTCGAAAATATATAAAAGTTAAGATATCAAAAAAATCATTGGTTAAATAAAGAGTGAGCCATTTGTTGGTTTATTTTTGAAATTACTATTAAAACTACATCTTTCAACAGTTTTAAATGCTTGTTACTTTATTAAAGAGAGTATACATTCCCATTTATAGTAGTCCATTCTCTTAACCCCATTTTGTAGTAGATTGTCGATTGTTTGTGGTGGATGTTTTCCTTAAGTGAATCTGTTGCTTGTGGACACGTTGCGCCATCCTGCTGGAACCCTGCTGAAACTCTTTGAAGTTGAAATAGTCCAATCGCGACTACAAAAAATCATTTATCAGTAACGCTTTTGCAATCTTGATTTTGAAAGAAGTAGTTATCGATGATGCCACCGCTCCGAAACCCACACCTAACAATCATTCTGCTAGGATATTCTAGGTGTTAGGGTTTCTGTATAACTACATGTGGATTTTTGGAACCCCAAATCCCACAGCTTTCTTTATTACAATAACCTCCAGGATGAATGTGAGTTTCGCCTGAAAAATAATTTTCACTTCAACTCTTGAGTGAGCTGCACCTTGTAAGCATATAATCCGAGGTCTTTGTGAAATATTCTCCTCAGAGACGTGCGACTGATGTTAACTTGTTAAACTCTGTGACGAGTTGAGGTTCTTGGATTTTCGTGCATAGCGGCCGTAATTCCTGCGGCTGTGCGCACCGAACAAGCATGCGGGTAGCTTTTGTTACCTACAAGCATACCAGTTTCACGAACTTTCTTTGTGAATTCCCGTACTTTGTGAACCGCCGACGAGGCTCCATTTCGACAAAAATTCTTCTCAATTTTCGTACACAGCACTCATTTTGAAAATGGGTTTTCAATATTTCCCCAATATTTATTTTGAGTTGTTCAAGCATAAAACGATCCATTTTTTAAAGCGCAGATTTGTCACTACAAACAATGAATATAACCAGCCAACAGTGTTATCAACGACGAAATAACATTCTCTTCAAGAAGAAACCAACCTATACTAGCAAACTTTATGAGCTTCCAGACAAAAGTAAAGGGGAAGAATTGGTTGAACACTTATTGAGATATTTATGGTGCCGACATTAACAACATGTTTTTGAGAAAAACGTGTTGAAAGTTTTCGGAATAGCTTACATCATAATAAAGGCTTCTTTTCCAATTCACATATATGACCTATTCCGGGATCATATAAGGAGTTGGCAACTACTCAGAAATATATTCAAAATTTATCTTCTATAACATAAGTATGAAAACATTATAAAACTCCTCGTAGTGGGTTCGATGGGTTTGGCTGCTTGACAAGCATTTGGCTTCTGTTCTTGGTCGACAGGTTTCAGCTTTTGCGCTATTTTCAAGACTGGTGCCGTTGACGTTGTGTCTTATATATGTGGGTTATTCTTTTATTACAGGAGTTTTATAGATTGGAATACAGGATGGTACCTGTTGTTGACCTGGACTTTAATTGCTGGGTTTTTTAATATTTTTATTTGAATATTTAAAAATTCTCGAAAGTATTCATTTTATTACTTTTCCTTAGAACTTTTATGACCTGGAAGTTTTTCTCTATACTTCCAGATAGATGGAAATTCCTGTGTAGATGGTCAGCGTAATTGGAGTCCAGTGTTAGTTATTTATATAAGATTTTATGTGTTTGCTATATGTTAGTTATTTATATAAGATTTTATGTGTTTGCTATATGTTTTTAAATTTTCTGCCAGTTTGTCCGATATATTTCATATCACATGTACCAGGCTTGATTTTATCTATTCCGGCTAGTTCGATTGTGTTGTTTTTTTCTATTGCGGGCTGCTGTCCGGAATGCAACATTTATATTTTGTTTTTTGTATATTTTGAACATTGTGTTTATGTTCGGTTCCTGAGTTGCCTTTTGTTTCTATATTTTTCTTTTTGTTCTTTACGTTTTCATGTAATTTTGTTATTAATTGTTGCTAGCTATTCTTGTCATGATGTTCGTTTCTTGTTTATAACCTTTCTGCATCAGAATTGCTTCTAATCTATAGAGTAAGCTTCTAAATGTTGCTTCTTTATGTTGTTTGGAGGTACCAAAGTATAATGAATTATGTTGTCTGTTGTGAATGAATTATGTTGGTTTTCGATATATTTTGTACATTAGTTTATTACCTCTCTTGATGATATTGAGATCTGAATGATTTATATTGTTGTCTTGCTCTGTCTCATAAATGAGTTGTATTGTTCTTATGTTTTTTGTTGATGCGGTTCATTATATCGTCTGTTTAATAGACAATATAATAAAGGTAAATGCAATAATACTTGACAACAAAAAAAAACGTAATTTGGAGCTACACAAAAATGAATGTAATTTTTAAAGGAACTGAAACGTCATACGTAGGCCGTAGTAGCCGATTCGAAGTAAACAAATACAACGCACCGCAATAGACTAAATATTTATTTTCAGTACTAAATCGTGGGGTGACGCGCAAGCTCATGTTTTGGGGTCGAATCCTAGAAAGCAGAAATTCCCCGTTCCTTAAATATTTATGAATAAGCGTTTGTTTATTTGAGAACGGTTGAGGTGGTTTTATTTATAATGGGCAGGCGGGGATTCTTTTCAAAACAAACGCCACGTTTGCTCCTCATCAGTTCTCGATCTATGGACATTTGCCGCTTTAAAAATAATATCTGAGGCAATATTCGATGAGGTTGCGTTTCCGGTTCTTTTTTAGTAGACTGTTATTTCAGAACGTTCGCAGAATAAACACTTTCTATTCACATCATCATCTTGTATGTTTAAAAAAGAGAATGAGTCACAAAATATTACCTCATTTATTATTCCAGCTATATAGAACAACTTAAGACTAACACCAATTTTTAAAGGTTGAAGGCACTTGAGTGTTTGTTTGAAGTTCACAGGAATTCATTGTTTTCCTTTTTATGCGGTCACCTCAGCAAATGTCGGGTTAGGTACTAGGTGGGGTCTTTCATCAGTTCAGCAGTCATATGTATGTGTGAGTTTAAGCCATTGGTGCCTACACGTAAGTTTGAACAGGTGGGTTACTTCTTGAGTCCTAAAAGTTTGTTTCACTTGATGCGTGCAAGTTTCTAGGAACGTTATCGCCCCCCATTTATTTTTTTTTAACAATCTGCATGTTAATTATTATACCAAGGAGTTATTACTGCTGTGTGGTAACTTATTATCTATGCAGGTTTTATTTCATATTTGATTCTTTTTTTTAATGAATTGTAAATGCTACGTTATAAAGTAATACCTATTAATAAGTTGAGTACTATTTTTATTAATTAGCAATTAATATAAAAAACACTGAATAATTTTGTGAATAACATTTGTTGGTTGTCACATAGGCAGTGGTACACAAAGACAAAACTTTGCTTACTATCAAGTGTACAAATAAGTTTCTGCCGTTGGACAATAGTTGGCGTCACCATTAAGTTATGGTTAAAATTGTCAGATGTAAAATGTCATTATCGAAAGGTTCCACATCTGTCAACAACATCACCCTGAAATATTAGTGAATTTTTATCAGCATAATATATGCAAAAATGTTGAGTTTTGAACCAATTAAGCTTCAGTAGCTTTTGATCTACTTCCTTCATTTGAAGAAATCTGCAGCTGAGCCGCATCGATTGCTCATAGAAGCATGTGGTAAGGCTGCCCTAAATGAAAAAAGTTGTCGTGAGCGTTTTCAAAAATTTAAGAATTTGACTTCCAAGACAAAGAACGTAGCGGAAGGCCGAAAGTTTACGAAGACGCGGAATTGCAAGCATTATTGGATCAAGATTTCTGTCAAATGCAAGAACTTGCACTTACATTAGGCGTGACTCAACAAGCAATTTCACATCGGTTAAAATCATTGGGAATGACTCAAAAACAAGGAAATTGGGTTCCATATGAACTGACGCCGAGAGACACCGATCTTCCACATGTGACGTACTGATTGCCAGGCATAAACGAAGGGGTTTCCTGCACCGTATAATAACTGGTGATGAAAAATGAATCTACTATGATAATCCAAAAAGAAAGAAATCGTGGGGACCACCTGGACATCTACAGCTGAGCCAAATATTCATCCGCTGTATTCACCAGACAGTGCTCCTTTTTCTGTCTGAGCAACACTTCACATCATATGAAGATACAAAAAATTGAGTCGATTCATGGACAACCTCAAAAAATGAAGCATTCTTTCGACGCGGTGTCCATATGCTGTCAGAAAGATGGGAAAAAGTAGTGGCAAGCGATGGACAATACTTCGAATAAAACATAAGGTTCCGTTCTTTCATAATAAATACCCAATTTTTGATCAAAATGGCGGAAACTTATTTATACACCTAATATTAATATAAAACTTTACAGATTGTGTTGCAGATGACTAAGAATGTAGGACAGAAATGAAGGGAATGGCTGTTAAAACAATACAATCCAGTTATAAACAGGAGATCACCAAGACTTGGCAGATACCGTTGGTACTACTAATCCAGGAAAAAGTAGTGGATTTAGAAACGAAAGGAGTAACAGAAAACGCACGATAAGAAAAGAAAAAAATACGTTTGGCCTTTCCAGGCCAATGGCCAAATACTATATATTTTGAAGGAAAGGGGACCTAGGGACAAGATACTGAAAATAATAAAGAACATTTACAAGGATATATAACTCAGTAACTACCAATAACAGGACACCTGAACACCAAGGGGGAAGCTTCATCCTAGTATTATTTTTAATATACACGGACGAATTAATCAAACAATGCACAGCGAGAACTAAAATACTCACAGTAGGACACCTAAACCTAGAGAGCCCTAATACAATAAAAGGATGCAGATGAGATCTATAAAGATCTACAACAAAGCTTGGATATATGGAACACAGTATTAGAAGAGAATGGAATGAAATTATGCAAAATGAAAGTGTTTAAGGCTATTTACAGACATGTATTAATGTATGTATCTGAATCCTGGGTAAATAAACCAATGCCAGGTAAACAGAATCCAAGCTATAAAAATGAAATACCTAAGAAGAGTTCGAGAAATCACAAAAGCAGACAGAATGAAATATACAAATATAAGAAAAGACTTAGAAATGTAGCCTACATGAGAGTTTGTTAAACAAAAGCACATGGTGAGGTCACTTACAACGTATGGAAGAGACAAGACCAACAAAACAGATACGGATGAAGAAGATCTGGACTAACGCTACAGATATGATACTATTTTCTTATAATATAGAAAGGGGGATCTCATGGCTAATTTAATTTTTTCCAAGCCAAGTTCATTCTAAACCGTATATGCATTGTATATTCTGACAACTAACGTTGCAAAGTTTATGTGTGAAAATATTTTGTTCGGTTCTGTACAATTGGTTTCTTTTTGTGTATTATGAAACGTGGAGAATCAAAAACAGCATTTTAGTACATTTTGCTCTTTTATTACAAAAAAAGGTAAAAATGCTGTATAAGCGAGAAAAGAATTATGTAACACATGTGTAGAACTTTTTGCAAGTTAGAAAAATGTTTGGGAAAATATCACGATCAATTGTAAAGTGTATTGTATTCAACTGGTCAAGCTGCAATCAACTTGATGATTCACTCAAACAGAAAAGGCCAGAATTGATCAATAGAAAAAATAGTGTTCCACCAAGATAATGCGAGAACCAGTTTTGTAACTCGCCAAAAGCTTTTACAGCTTGGATGAGATGTACTACCATACCTATCATATTCTCTAGATCTGGCACCTTCCGATTATTGCTTACTTGGGTTTCTACAAATTGTTTTTGAGGGCAAGAAGTAAAGATTTACTTCAAATAAAGCCGTCAAAAACTACTTGGATCAGTTTTTTGCCAGCAAGGATTGAACGATGGCAAAAGATGTCGGACCAAATTGGTGAATATGTAATTTCATATGAGTATAAACATTTTATACTCTCTAAGAAAAGTGCCTTTCATGTTCACAAACAAAACGAAATTACTTTCCGAACAACTAAATATATATGTATATAAACTTTCTGAATTATATTAAGCGTTAACATTCATTAATAACACTCATAACATTCATAACATTCTATTGTCATTATTTCAGACATTTGCTTTATATTTACAAATTACTAGTTGCACTAGATACAGTTGCAATCACGAAACGTTTGTAGTCCTCGTGCAGAATACCACTAAATATAATAGAGTGGCGTGATAGGAAAGCGAGTGAGCACACGTTGATATATGACGGTAACATTTCCTCTATCCTCCGCCAGGTATGACGTATAGGTTGCATTTACCAGGATACGCTAGTTATTAATTGCCCGAGTACGTTATTAATCGCCCGCTTTAATGTTTAGAAAACTATTAAACCCCCAGGCATTTTTCACCGGCCCATACCGTCCTTCTTTCTCTCCACCGTCAACAGCGAAATAGATTATTTCGTTAGGGCACGGTATCAATCTTTCGCATGAGAAAACAAAGCGTGCTGCGGACAGTTCGTTACGGAGACGTCATGACACAGTATTCGCGTGATGTTTTAAATCTCGCAAGACGTTTTACACGGAGTCGGACAAGTTCGGTTCAAGGTTCCGTGTCCTTAATTGCAAACTAAAACCGGGAAGCTGTAAGCGTATTGTTCCGGCACTTAGAATGGACGTGAGTTTGGACTACTTCCGGACTGTAATTTGTCCCTAACTCGGACGAGATGACTCCTGCTTTGAACAAGGATTCCGTGCCATTTATGTTTGAAAGTATCGATTTACGTGGTGTTGTTGCCGGTGTTTATGTAATATCACAATCTAAGGAGTTCGTAGTTGAGAAGTGGTTGTCTTTCATTATGTGTCTAAATAAATTCAAATGTGTCTTTTATGTGGTCTCGAATTTTAAATTAGATGATCAAGAAGAGTACAACTTCAAGTTGATCTTAAAATCATAAACGTTCATGTCTTAAAAACATAAACATAAATGTGTGGATCGCGTTTCATGTCGCTTTTCGGGTTTTTGCTCATTCGTCTTTTTGGACTATCGGGATTTTGCTCATTCGAAATTTTGATTTTCCGGAACATTCTGTTTGAACATTCTGGTTTCGGAAATTTGATTTTCGTGTTTTTAGCCAATCGTAATTTTGTCCCACACTCGTGAATCTAAACATAAAAATGAGTAATATATATTGGAGTAGTGATGAATCAGAACGAGATGACTTACTAGGTGGAAAGTAGCACCTAAACATAAAAATGAGTAATATATATTGGAGTAGTGATGAATCAGAACGAGATGACTTACTAGGTGAAAAGTAACCTCCTTGACCGCCAGAATGCGCTGCTACTGCAAAAAAGGTTATGGTGCCTTTATAGTCAGACATGCCAAATTAAGTAAGAACGTAAGTCCGTTCATATTTAGGCAGACATGCCAAATTTCAGTGCGATACTGTATTTAGTTTTGTTTTGACAGCTGATTGTTGTTGACGTGTTTGGCATCATGTTGAGTATGGACAAA
>JAWQRM010000120.1:0-30007 GCA_033557675.1 Coptodactyla brooksi
CTGCGGCTGTATCACTCTTACAGGTGATCTTTAGTACCCGTTCAGAGTAGAACATGGACTTAAACGTCGGCGGGGGTACACCTTCCGTCGGTTTGTCCAGTTCTTCGACTAACTTTTCAGTTAGTTCCAGCTATAGCGTCAAATTGACATGTCCAGCATCAAGTTGGCATGACAACTGTTACATTGCAATGATTTGTCAAATTGGCTTCACAACTGCCAAATTGACATTTCAAATGTCAAACTGACAAGTTTAACCTGAAATTGTCATGGCAACTGTCAAATTAACGTTTCAAATGTCAAGTTGCCATTACAACTGTTACGTTGCCATGACAACTGTTACCTTGCAGGGACAACTGTAAAACTAGCATCACAACTATACAATTGACATTTCAAATGTCAAATGTTTTTCCTAATTTGAAACAAAACTTTGTTGACGCATTGCTGCATTTCGCAGTGGTACATGTTCTTACACTGACTATGTTAGATTGGTCGCAGCAAGCAACTCTGGTTAACTGTAGTGATTTGGACGATAGGGAGCACTAGTTGACATGTCTCTCAATGAGTATGGGTGAGCGTAACATCCTAACCAGCGTGGTTGTAAAAATATGGGACAATTCATCGAATTTTTCGACCGCACCTTGTATTTAACAGTAAAGGGACAGGTTTAATTTTTAGTTAACGTAGAATTGTCTTCTAAAGGTAGGACTTACTGTGCTTGTGGTGGCAAATTTATTGAGGACAGAATAGGTTGTTAATAATTGGAAAAATTAAAATAACCAAGATATTTTAAGAATAAGCTTATATGACCTCTGGGATCTTTGCAAATGTTTTATGGGAATGCAATGATGAATTATGGCAAAAAAAAATAAACAATTTCCTTGTTAGTGGACAACTTTCTGCTTATCTAAATTCTAAAGATCTGATTTACATTAAATTGATGCTCGTACTCCTAATCCAAGTTGGAAGTTGTAGCCCATGGATCCCGGTGTTAAATATTACCTAAAAAACATTTACTGACAACCTCTCTCAAGATGTTGTCCAATAACTCAGTCACTCCTAAATTTTATTGACAATTGTTGATTCCTACGAGATTCCTCAAAAGTGAGTAAGAAGTTTATTTCGATGCTGATCTACCATTAGCTTATTTAGTCGCCATTAAAGATAGTTTCAAAACCAGAAATAAAAAGATGGGTCACATATAATTTTAAAACATGTATGTTGATTACGACTTGTGAATGTGATATTTTTTATAATGATTTTGTAGATTCTGTCTTCTGTAAGTAGTCATCTTAATGATAAGGAAAAAAACAAATATTAAGAAATTGAGAGTAACAAATTAAAACTAGGTCATAATAGCTCCAGCTACGTTAGCTGCGGTACAAAATATAAGACTTCATGATTTTCTTCAATTGTGAAACATTTCGCAGGGAGTGTTATACTCTAACAATATTTATTTTTAGTTTATATAGACTACGACTTAAATAATGAGTGTAATAGTGTGTTTCAAAATATTTAAGATATCTTGCTTTGTCTGATTGCAAGACCTGGCTCACGTACTCTGTTTCGTTTCAATCTTTAATAATTCCATATAGCTTGTATACGTGTTGAGTTACACCTGTTTGTTCTTCTACAGTTGCATAAAAATTTTCCTAATCCATATACAAGTAATTGTCTTAGCTGTAAAATAAAATAAATGTTCATTTCATGAAACATGGTAGGTTTTTTAACCAAGCATTTTATCATAAGCAAAAGAAACCTATTGTTATCACTCACTTTATCATAAACAAACATGGTATACTTATTATGTATTTTACTGTACACATGATAAATAATTGTTTTTTTTTTATTTCTAGGAGGTGGTGATGTCTCAGGTACAAAGTTTATAGGAGATGAGACTGAAGCTGATAGGGATCTTGTAGATTATGTTGGACCGTTTAATGGTTTTTCGGTATATAATAATTTTCGATTTGGGCTGCCTAAAGGAGATTTTTCATTTGGAGAAAACGAACTTGACATTGAATTAGATGCTCTCAGTTTAGGTAATTTTTTACCTAAATATGTGGTGATGGTAACAATACATATATTTTTTACAGAGTTTCGAAATAGTCTCCATAACTCGCAACAATTGGGACAACACTCTCAAGACTGGACATTACCGAATGAAGCCTTTAATCTCCGGCATGAAATATCGGATCGTTCACCGCCTCCCGAGAACTTTCAGAACCACTACTCACCAGACATTAACGAGGAGTGCCAGCAGCCAATTCAATATGAAGATCAAGTTCCTGGATTGTTAACGGTATCAAAATCAGTTGAGAAATGCATGTGGGATCCGAGTAATACTGTGGTGGATGCTTTAAAATATCATGCTATGATGGGCGATATTCAAACAGCAGCATGTGTACTCATTGCTATGGGTGACAGGCGGAAGCACTTAAACTCACTAGATGACGTAATACAAGAACATTGGCTGTTAGGGTACATTGATATGTTACATAGGCACAAGTTATGGAATGTGGCAACCCAGGTTTGTAAACCTTTTATTCTTTTCTAAAATGAAACATACTCCATTAATATTATAAAATCCATATAAAAGCATATATCTTTTGTATTTAGCTGTATGTACATTATGCAATATTTCATTGTACATGGTTAATTACATCAATAATTTTGAAATGAAAATCATAATTCCCTTAATCGCTGGATTGAGTACCTTTCAGTATCGAATTCAAATTAGATGAAATCTATAAATAGAATCAAAATATTTTTGAAATGATATCTCGTGGATTTTGATGTATTCTCCAAAGATTATTTTCTGCGGCTGTATTTTTAATTTTTTTTTAGTTTCCATTTGTCTAATTAAACTATTATTTTCTGCATTAACTGTAGATACATAATAGATGTGTTTTCTACATCTAATTTGGGTAGGTAACTATTATCACAGTAAGAGAGCTGTAATTATTGATCTCTTCCTTTGTAGATACAAATCCACAATTAGGTAATTGAAAAAATGTAAAACAACTTTGTTATAACCTGCATTTATTTCTTCTTACTCTATGAAGAAATCAGATTTTTGTTGTGCAATATACCTTCAATGCAGGCTGCAAGATAAACATCTCTTTTTGGTCCTTGTGAGCACACACTCCTGGTTACAAATTTTATACTCTTATACTAACCAATAAAGATCAGAATTTTTTCTGAATGTGCGCATCATCTTGAGAGGTTTGATAAAAAATAAGCAGGATTTTTTAATGTTGTGGGTGTATAAGGTCCAACTGTCACAATCTTTTGATGCTGCATTGGTACACTCGTGCCTAATGTATAAAGGCATTGATATATGCCTATATCAATATATATCCAATGCGTACTTTACTGTTGGTTGTTGAACAGATTACACGTGTTTTGGTGTGCTCAGCAATTTTCTATTTACGGAGGAAATAGGAGTCAAGCATGCAAGACAGTCTTAGTCTTCTACTGTTCATAATGTTAACGGACACAATCCTTAAAAATACTAGAGAAAGAACAGAGAAGTTACAAACACAACAGTAAGATTTCATTCACTAATCGAACAGCTTACTGAATATAACTCACTGAAAGACCTCATTGTAAACAAATGTAAGACCATGATAGTAAACAAGTACATAAATGGGAGCTATAAACGGGTCATTATACCGTGTAGGAAATTACACATCGTCTCATAGGGGATATTGCATTCTCCTACACTATTTGCTGGACGTTCGGACAATCCCGAAGATCGCCTTACAATTAGCGAGAGAAGAGAGAATCGAAGTATGAATCATACGGCACTATGCACGTAGATTCTCTGAGAGCATTGATGAGCACACAATAGCTTCAGAATGTCTGTATTTACAACCACTGAAACGACTCAAAGTATCAAGTGGTGTTTGAGCGAGAATTATTTGGAAGAAGTTATAAATGTGTTGACAGTTTTTGAAATCATCCAATTCCATCACGTCAAAGAATATTGTGTATTGTCAGTGTGTTCAAAGTGATAGTGATTGTGCGACAGGTTGTCGCCAATGCCACTTGAAAATTTGCAACCCTTGACAACCTCAATTGAAGCCGACAGTGTTTGAATGAGTTCAGAATAAAAATTATTGAAGCTCTTCAAACTATTACTTCAGAAATGCTCTCGAGTGAGGAGAAATTTCTATGACAGGTTGGGGTATTGTTTGGCGAAATTAAGAGGCATCTTTGAATCTTTCATTTAGTTTTATTTTTAAATATTATTAGAATTATTTTATTTTAGAATAACCTTCTACTTTAGTAAGAATGAAGTTGTTGTTTTTTTGTCGAACTTAAATGTTCGAAAAGACATAAATATACATTTATTGTTAGTAGTTAAAAACTAAGTGTACGGGCAGTCACGGGCTCGTAGTGGGAGTCATGGGTGATTCTTCTATGAGACAACCAAGACTTTCCCAATTTGTATATCCAAAGAAAGAGATATTCGGTATTCGTAGTAATATCCTACGAATACCAAGAAAGTATTTATAGGAAGGCATAATAATAGCAAAACGGCAAGCTATTTGGAAAAAGTGAAAAAACCAAGCTGAAAGTATACAATTGAGTAGTATTCTACACAAAAGATGTGCTAAGAAGATTCATTCATCAGAAATATGATGTTTGAGAAAGCTCGCATTAGACTCTAAATGGGACAGAGAAAGAAAAGACCATTGGAGACGAAAACATGGCGGAATTGAAGTGGTCCGCGCAAGACAGATCAGTATGGAGGAAATGAATAAAAGAAACAACATTCATAGCCTGACTTCTATAGGCTAAAATTACAGAGAAGAAAGAGAAGAGGTTGGCATAATATAATTAATTGACTTGCAAAAATAAAATAATGAAGTGATGTAAGTTTGATAACAACAAAATGTAAAATCAAGGAAGAATTATGTAGAATGTGATCAGGATATCATCCGATAAAGTGTTTTTAAAACAACATTGAACAATGCAATGCAATTATCATCCGAATTTTGACAAAAATAATAAATATAATACCAGGTTCTCATAAATATCCAAGTCCCCTGTGATCAAATCCAGTTTTCGTTTCTAAGAATTTATTTATCGTAGTTTGATAGTATTGTAATATTTTTGTGTGTCACTAAAAAGTAACTAGATCTTGACATTTCAAACATAGGCGTTTATGAACTGAGTATTTTTTCATTATTTGAATGTTTCAAAATGTTCGCTGTAAGTCATAGTAAATGCAGAGTTCTCTTAATTAACAAATATGCAATTATTGCTCGTTTACTAGTATAGGATTCAATGTTAACACCTTTTGATAATACTGATAGTTTGGTTGCCTATCAGTTGCGGCCACATGGGACTTGGACATTTCTGAAAGCCCTGTATTATACACAGGGGACATTTCCTTTTGCTTCAGTTAGGAAATAAATGTAAATTGTAAAAAACTTCTTGGTAATCTTTTTGGTGAAGTTATTTTAGAGATATAGGCCTCTTATTGTTCAATTACTTTTGAGGTGATAATAAATACAGACATTTTACATTCTGAATTAAACCTCATTGACCTGCAACTATCACAACTCGTCAAGGTAAAACTTGTTTTCTTTGATATGTTTCCATTATATCTTTAGAAATAAGTTTGCAGATTTAGGTAAAAATTAAGTATCTAAAGTTGCACTTGTTTCAAATGTAACTTAACTTGGAAATTGGAATTGAGATAAGTCATACACACAGCAGACGCTCGATGCTCGAGTTGTAAACACTGGATAATAGAAACATTGCGCTAATGTGAACACAAAATTTGTACCATAGACGATATATATATATATACGTTCTTGAATGCTCCACATCATCCTATAGTACGAACTATGACTATAGTTCTTTGATTTTCACGCTAGTGTGATGTTTCCGTTATCCACCGTTTACGTTATTGAGCGTCTGCTGTAGTTCAGGAACAAGTGAATTAAAAATGCAATAAGAAAAAGAAATGATTGTGGATAGATATCTTTACAATACTCCATTCTGCTGTCAATAGGTTTGTCTATTGTTAACATTAGTTGCAGTCAATTGGCGAGAAAATGGCAATATACAATTTTTATTATATATTATTATTCAATTACACTTGTTTAATAGTATAGGATTCAATGTTAACGCCCTTTGATAATAATTAATATTTCTTTTCCTGTTATTTAGCAATCAATTAATTTTGTTATACCGCTGACTTTCTCAGTTGTGGCAGTTAGGGCGTTTTATTTTAATCATGACCAGACTGGTAGTTTGGTTGCCTAATCAGTTGCGGCCACATGGGACTTGGGCATTTCTGAAAGCCCTGTATTATACACATGTTAAAGATGTAACTAGAAATTTATACCCAGTAACAATTTATACATGCAACTGCTCAAAAATGGGTAGCTACTCATTTTTGCTTTCATTGCCAAGTTTTTGGTAATCTTTTTGGTGAAGTAATTTTAGAGATATATGCCTTTTATTCTCAATTTGAGGTGATAATAAACACAAACCTTTTATGTCTTGAATAAATTCTGAATTAAACTTCATTGAAATGCAACTATCACAACTCCCCAAGATAAAACTTGTTTTCTTTAATATGTTTTTGATCACAATGAAATATTGATCACAGTGCAGGTTTAGGCAAGAATCAAACGTCTATTGTTTCAAACTTGTACATTTGAGTTTATTTATGATCGAGACTTGTACAAGAATAGTTAAACTGCCACAGTTCACCATAAATATTAATGATGAACAGAGAAAACCGAAAGTTTTAAAATAGCTTCTTGTACATAGAATTTGTAAAAAATCTATAAATCTATAGTAAATCTAGTCTTGTAAAAAATATCAGGAACAGTTTGTATCCTATTTGTAAGGAGGAAGACCGATAATGTATGGTTGCATAGAAAACATGATGTCCAAGAGGAAATTTGATAACATCGAAAAGCAGCCCAATATTAGTATCCAAACTATTATAGCTCAATATTACATATCAGGTCGAACTATGTCGAAACTATTATTTCACAATTATTTGTATATTAATACATAATTATTTCATAATTTGGATTAATCATCAGTATTAATCCTTTCTTGCATAACGTTAAGGACTCGCCATGTGGAAATGCTGTATCTGGATGTTTACTAATCTATTTTTCACTTTTGAGGTGGTCAAACTGTCATGGCTCTCATCGGTAAGCTCCCTGAATCAACAGTCAACTAGAATAAACACAAACTGCAGTCAGTGTGCGAAACCATTGCAACGGATAGGGTGGTTGTGCGATCGATGCCACACATCAGAACATAGTTTGTGCAGCGTGTGTCACCAGGTGGTGAAAGGATTATATACTTGGTGTCAAGGGTGCTCTCATGGTGGACATTTAAAGCACATGCAGGAGTGGATAGCAACGAAGAAAGTATGTCCTACAGGTTGCGGCCATCAATGCGAATACAGATAGGGCTTTTATCCTAAACAAATAAATATATTTATTTACCTTTTTTGTTATATTGGTTGTTTATATTCTTTGCACAATATTACTTTTACCTTTAATTTGAAGGAGAGAATGAAACAAAAGTTTTTAATAAATAAATACGTCTATTTATCAAACATTATCTAATGACAGTAATATTTACATGTGATTTACTATACATAAAATCTTTAAACCTAACGTGATACTTTTATAACATAAGTTAATGGCACATGTATTCTAAAAGTGTGAAAGAAAATTTAAAGTGTTTTCTTTCTTTAATATTTTCTTTATTTACATGGAGATAATGTTCACAGCCATCCAATCGACAAAATCACTGACCCACCAACATGAACTGCTTATGCAATTGCGGTCCTCCTGCTAGCTCTGATTGAATAAGTCCGCATATTTCTGCTCATTAGACATTGGCAGATGAAACAGTAGGTTTTTAACATCCAAAAAGTGGAAAAATTCATATATAATTTTTTCTAATAAAATTTAATTGGAATCTTAAATTGTGTAGTGGATAAAAATAATTTTACACGACATAGAACATATTAAAAAAAAATGTTTAATAATAGTCTTTTACGTATTTTGTTTGTAATTATTTTTTCCACATCTACGCATCTAACTCATATACTTGTACCATATTTTTTTTGTGAGTGATGATAATATTGATATTATTTGACAAGACATGATTGTCAATTTACACATGATAATTTTTGAATACACTTATTACAGATATCAATGCAGAAAAACCAGTTGAAACAATATAAATGCATATACTAGATCTTGATTTACACAGAGAAGGTACATATAGACACAATTATTTTTCTAACAATACGTCAAATATTTAATTTTTAATGCATTAAAAAAAAAGTTTATTAAACGATACTCTCTTTCTCTAATTGTATGCTGTTGTAATCGCTTAGAACAGTGTTACTTGCTTTTATACCATTTCCATTGAAAAACCCAAAAATCCAGCTTTTAATAGAGTTTCTTGGCAAATTCTTTTTACTAGGCCTACCACTTGGGACTTGCTCTCCGATTGTTCTAAGAGATTCCAAAGATTTCCATCGTTTTGAAGCTAGTTCATCTGTAATTTCTTCTATTCCACTCCCAAACCTTTTCCTCTGGACGATTGAAGGATTCATTCCACCAGAGTTAAGCAATGGTTGCTCGACGTCATCCATTGTGCTGGTATCTTCCTGAGTCATACCAAATACATTGCCATTAGGAAAGTTGTTATTGACAAGTGTATTTGTGGGAAGTGCAATAATTTGAATGTCACCACATTTTTGGTAGTTCTCTTCTAAGGATTTTGTGCTACGCTTGGAGTCCGTTCGCCTACCAGGAAATTGGAACGGCCTCTTCTTAATGACTGGTAGCACGTCTAAAGATTTGGACTCGCGTACTTTATTTGGCACTACTTGACTCTTACATGGCTCATCACAGCTTGATGCTATGCTCGATAAGACTCTTCGGGATCTCAGCCCTTTCTTGTTGGTTTCCATATCACTATCTATCACTTGGCTACCGAATATTGAGTTTATTGTAAGCTTCGAGCTGGTATCCGGCACATGTACACGTCGTGTGGATCTGTTCCTTACTAGCAATGGAGAAGGATTGTGTAGGGTTGAACAACTTTCAACTTCCACGCTTGTACCTGCAACAGAAAGAATATTTATTAACAACTGCGTCTGCTTGGTGCTCTGTTAAGACGTTTTACATACAAAACTTTTGTGTATCTTTATAACTATGATATTTACATACAACTTCCTACATTTACTACCATCTTGAATTATGTATAACAGTACAAAATAGAACAGAGAAATGCAGAACAAACTCCCCCAACGCATGTTTAGCACCAATTAAGGAAATTTCTAAAAGGGCCTGCACAATATCCACCATAGTCGAAAATATCAATTACGGAGCCTTAAATTCTAGATTAATTGCGGATAATTAAATTCCTTTTTGTCATTGAACTACTCAACGACAAAAATGCTTTCATAATAAACAAGAGGCATTTGCTATAAAAGGAGTCACTTGCATTATACAGAAAAGATTATTATGTAATTTATCACACTATATTTTTTTACCTGTTCAGTTGTAATTTTGTTGACTTCTTCGGTTGTAAATATTTAAGTAATAAACTCACTGTACAGGGTGAGCCATAACTTATGTGAAAATGTTTCATTTGGGCTGGATTTAAGGTAATAAATATATACCATATTACATCAATTATAAGACGCAGCCTTATTTTTCTAAACTAGAAATATAAAAAATTTTGGTGCTGGCATTTTTGACACGCAATTACTCGGCCTTGTGCATCTTAGGCACAGAGACAGCAAATAAAACACATGCAACCTATAATCAATGTAAGCAGTAGTAGGCAGCAGTATGTAGTTCAGTAGGAGGTGAACAGGAAATGCAAAAAGAAGATATAAGGAAATCATTGCGACCACAAGATTTTTACTATGCTTCCTTCTACTAACAATGGGATTAGCTCATTGCTAAATGGAATTGGTTCATTGCTAAATGGGATTACTTCAGCGCTAAATGAGATTAGTTCATTGTTAACATTTCTTGAAAGTGAGTGATGTAAAATTAAAATGACGCATCCATTGACAAATGCAAAATATGTTGACATATTGTTACCCTTACTGTTCATTGCTAAATAGGATTAATTCATTCTCAACACTTGCTGAAAATAAGTGAGTGATACAAAAATAAAACGACACATCAATTGACGAACGCAAAATATGTTGACTTATTGTTAGCCTATAAGATATCATCGTGGGTCTAGACATGCATGGAATGAACAAGGGAAACAGTAAAATGCATCTTTGCTGTTGAAGAAGAGATTTTGAGTGCTATTGAAAGGAGGCCTGGTATCTATTTAACATATCACAAATGGTAATGAATACATTAGAGCACATTCTATATACATTCTCTTAGAGCACAGTTTTGCCAAGCAGTTTCTACAGCAACAAAAACATCTATTGTAATACAATATGCTCGTAACAATTTTAAAATTCACTTAACTTAAAATTCTTGTTTTGTAATTACCTCTTTGACATCAATCGTCAGTCTTTGTGGTCTTGACTTATCACTCTTCAAACGCTCTTGCATAAATGACTATGCATATGTCATTCTGTATATATTACTGCAGTAATGAACTGTTCATTGCGATTTCCAGTATTTTTAACATTTTAATTAAGTTTTTTTGCTTCCCCACAAAAACTGGGACAAATGGAGATATCTACTTTACATTGAGTTTGTGCAGGTTGTACAGGAACAGTTTGTGACTGTTGTATGTAGATAGTGGTTATATTCTAGGTGAATATATTAATCGTCTACCGTAGACCGGATGTATCCTGCAGATTCCAATTTATGATGCAGTGTAATGAATTAGCTTATAATTGACCGGTTTGTGTTTCTAGCTCAATAATTCGAATTGTTTTAAAAGCAATTTCTTATCTCCTTGCTGTGATGTACATCACAGCAGGTTTTTGGGTCCTCAGAATATCTGTCAGACAACGTAAGAATACAGTCGAAAATGAGTAGTAAGAGTGATAAACTGATCAGTCAGATGAAGGTACAAAATAAAATGACATCAAGTTCAAGTTCAAAATTGAATGCTGAAATTGAAAACTTTGGGGAACTTTATGAATAATTAGGTATAGAAGTTTTATGTGTAATTAGGAGGAAGAACCAAATGATGATGTTGGTGTACTAAGCAATATTCAATGCACCAACAAATTTACTGGCAAATAAAAGTCGCTTTTATACATGGGACTTCTGACAGAATTAACTATTTTTGGTTGAACACATAATTATGGAAACAAAAATTGTTACAACATCCAAATACAAAACACGGTTGAATGAAAACTTGGAAACTACTACTCCTGAAGAAATGAGACATTTATTGCAAGCTTTTGATTTACATGGGAAACACTAATATCGATAACTAAATTTTGCATAAGGGCCGTATTTACAAATTCGAATTGCCGCATATCATAATAAATTGCAATCACTTTGAAATACGAATACAGAATGACTTGATAGATAGAATTGGAATATTATTACTGGTAAACACATTGAACGAAAATTGTCGTTTTGATAATTATCAAAAACTGTTCTCAACTGACCAAGATATCGTAGTTGATAAAACAGTTAATTACGGAATCAAATAATTTAAATTATGTTTAACCAATGATTATATGTGGTTAATATAAAATACATTCCAGATGATACACTAGTAGAGACAAGCAACTTGGAATAGCTGAAAATGTTTGATGTGAACTTACAGAAAAATTGTTGAATGAAGAATGTACTTTGTGCGCAGACAAAGTTACAGGTTAGTTACAGTTAGTACAAGTTACAAGTTGGTGCTAACATGTTCACATTTGAATACTCATGTTGAGGCCATATGCTGTAACAAGAAGTTGCCAAAAGATGTTACGTTCCGTCCACTAAAAAGTGATGAAATGGCGTCACGAGCAAACAATGGAATTGTTACTCTTGGAAGTGTTACAATGGAATGGTTTCATATACAAGGATAATATGAAAAAGTAACAAATGGTATCTAAAGTCAGCACTATATTTACTTAGTGGGATTTCTATGGTGAATGTGCACATTGTATACCAGGCAAAAGCAAATTAAATACTCAAAATATCAGAGGTCTTGGGAAAAGCACAAAGGAGGAACAAGTCTTAATATAAAATTTGGTAAAGATTCACACTGCAAAACAATCACAAGAAAATGTGTGCATTCTTTGTTATCAAAAAAGCTGGGAAACTTTGACAAGAAATTAGAAAAAGAACTATTAATAAGGAGCACACAAGGTTTGACAAAAAAATACACCGAACTTTAGTTTTTTTCAAATAATTGTTATTCAATACAAACTTTGTCCCTTTGAAAATAGTCCCTATAAGACGTACACAATTTTTGATATGGTGTTTAGTTTCTTCAGCGATTTTGTTTTTTGCTCAATGTTAGCACAACGTCTTTCAAGATTTTTCATCTTCGGGAATCAGAAGTCACAAGGGGCCATGTCTGGCGAAAGGCTGGGGCATTATAACAGTGTTGTTTTTGGTGAAAAATTTATGAACTGCAAGCAGGTGTATTATTGTGGTGCAATTGCCATGAGTTGTATAGCTGCAAAATCAGGTGTTTTGTATGAATTGCTTTACACAATTGGCGTAAAACTTCATGGTACGACTCTTTTTGATCTTATGAACTGGTGATAATATCTCATGGTACATTATGCCTCCGAAATCAAAGAAAACTGAACAAAACCTTCACATTTGTTTGGACGTGACGAGCTTTCTTCGATCTTAACTTTTCAGGAAGCTTCCACTAGGACGATTGGGCCTTTGAAGTTGTATCCATATACCTATGTCTCATTAGCAGTTACAACTTGTTTGAGCAGATCTGGATCATCCTTGAGTTCATGCGGCAACTCCTGTGCACTGTCAATTCAACAATACTTTTGGTCAATTCAACAATATCAGAACTAATTGCTACCATACTTCTCATGTCCAAAACATAAAAAAAATGGTTTGGGTGGAGCTAAATCATATGTCAATATCATCGACAATATCCTATAGAGATTTGGCAATTATCCATGATCATTTTCTTCATTTTTCCACATTGTCATCTGTTGATGTGCTGCAGCATCCAGGGCTCTCGTCATCTTTAACACCTTCACAGCCCTCTTGAAAACGTTTGTACCACTTGTACATTGTTGTTTTATTCACAAATAACATTCAATATTTCCAATATGGTGTTGTACTTTGCTCCTTTCTTAAAGCAAAATTTAATGGATACAACAATAAACCAAGCACCATTGGGACGTATGCTAATATACATTTGGCACAAGTGTACCAACGCAACAATAAAAAAATGTGGTAATTGGACTTACACAGCCTGCAAAATTAGAAAATTCGGTAATTTTTTATCAAACCTCGTTAAAGTCTGAACAAATATATAAAGAAGTAATTAACCATCACATTATAGTTCTGCTTGATCGATTAGATTGCTATTATAATCACTACGCTTCTTTAAATTTGATGTTTCGTTACAAGAAGGTGCAATATGGTACTCTTTTCAGTTATTACAGGTATATTAGTATAGTATGTAAAATCCCAAAAAATCTCAAAAAGACGAACAACTCAATAACTCACCAGAGACGTGTTGTCAACAATAAACTTCAATAATATTTACCTCTTGGAACACTTGACTGCCGTCGACTATTCAGTCCGGCACACCCACCGCAAAAAGAAGCTTGCCTGGAATCATTATTAAGTTTGGGACTGCCTCTTCTAGGTCTGCAGAATAGCGGGGGATATCCTCCTAAATCAACTTCTCTCCTTTGTATAGCATCAGCAGTAGCGTCAATTAGCCAGTAAGTTCGCACTTCGCCTTTACCCTTCATATTGACCAAACCACGTTCTTCAACTATATACCCACCCAATTTCTCCAGTGCTTCTTTGCACTGGCCGCTGATATGTATTTTTAGGGGTTCTCCATTACTTTCCATTCTTGAAGCTGTATTGACGGTGTCACCAAATAAACAATACCTTGGCATTGTCAATCCAACAACACCAGCTACAACAGGACCTAACAGAGAATATAAGACAATATCAATGGCACTGTTAGCAATAGAATAATCGTCAAAAAATTTTATGGTATTTACCTGTATGGATACCAATCCGCAACTTTACTGTTTCATTAGGCCGATGAGGTATTCTGTGGTCTCTTACTGCTGATAGAAGATCGAGAGCCATAGAAGCTATTTCTCCTGTGTGATTGTCATTATTTCTAACAGGTAGGCCTGAAACCTATCAAGCACATTTTCAGAAGAGGTATGATAGCATTTCAAATTTAACGAATTTAATAAAATAAGGTTAATCATAAGCTAATGATATAATTACATGCAATATTAATTTTTGATACTGATTTTTAATATCTTCCCATAACAATACCGACGATGAACCTTTATTACAGTGATTGTCAATCCAGTGAGTTCAATTTTTCAAGATTAAATTTTGAAAGCGAAAACGGCCATTCCGAAGAAAATGGTCCTAGTGAGAACGATAAAGAATTGAATGAAGGTGATGGTGGTTTTGCAACGATCATACCCCAGATAGGTTTGGACTGATAATTAATTGTACACTCAATCCATGTCCAAAGTCGCAAAAATATATACCAAGTTACTGAATATTTACGCAACAAGTTTAGTTCAGCATTACAAGTTCCAGAAAACAATGTGGATATGAAGGAAATCTTGTTATTAAAATGAAGGTAGAGTTAGAAACAATACATTTCACTAAAAAGATCCTGTTTTGGCATTTTTTTGATGTAGTGGTGGCATTGTTTAACTGTGTTCCTAAGGCAAATATTCCAAAATCCACAACTTCTATAAAATGATTTGTTATATCTGAATCGCAATCAGAATATACGTATACTCCTGTTTGTGAAAATTATAACGCCATGTAGAATGCATCAGAATTGAATTTAATTAATGACACAAATGACCTGTATTGATACAAATAAACAATTAAATTTACAGAGCAAAAGAGTAACTCTGAAGTTCTAAAATAGCAAGATAAGAAAATAAGTGTGTACAAAACACAGCTCATCATCCTGTTAATACAAATAAAATTATAAGATATCATAACCATGAATGATGGTCACCAAAAATGGTGCCAACGTATGTTTTTTAAATCTAAACTTTCGCTTTTCTAAATGCAAACATTCGCCAAGTGCTTCAAATTCTAAATACAATGCACCTTTCTAATTAGAAGTCTTAACACAAATAAGCAGATATTGACAATTTTGTAAACACTACATAGGTGTTAAGCACCACCCTGTGTATAATAATGGGACAGTTCACCACCATTCAGTGTGCTTTCGAATTGTCAGTAAAATCACAAAATCAGCATACTATTGTATTTTATATTTATAAAGAACTAGAAGAACCACTATTTTCATTTTCAAAGTTCAGAAAGAACTTCTTTATTCCAGAACATTTTTAAGTTTATTATCCTTTTAGTTTGCATTGCCATTTTGGTTCTCTTAAGTGCACTACTAAGACGCTATAATTTAACTCTGTATTTATATTACTGCAGCATTGCAGTAGCCGAAACATTAAAATTTAAACTACCTGATACACTATAGCAGGTAGTTTCAAATTTATAAATATTTTCATAAAATCTTTTCATAAAACTGTCAAAAAATATTTTTTAGTGAAACTTATTTTTTGTTCAATATCAAATTTAAAAAATATGTTGTATTTAGAATTTGACACCTTTTAAACATTGAAACCAAAAGAGGTGTTAGATGTTCGGTAAAACCGAAAATAATAAGGTGTTAAATATTATAGTTTTAACATTTATAAATTTTTTCCTTAACTATTTTGTTTTAATCATTTATATAACAATTCCATGACATGATAATTCTTAAAACTGAATATTGAAAATGTGAAGCTAATACTTACAACCATATAAGCATCACCGATTGTTTCTACTTTATAGACATCATAGCCCTTGATAATTCTATCAAACACTGTATAGAGATCATTTAGAAAATTTACAACCTAAAAAATAAATAGAATTTAATAACATCCTTAAATGTATAAATTGAGCTTGTCATACTTGTAATGGTGTACTTTCAGCTGACATTGCTGTAAAACCAACTATGTCGCTAAAATAAATTGTAACTTGGTCAAACCATTCAGGTTCTATTCCACATCCAGCAGTTAATTTTTCTGCCACCGGTCTGTAAAATAATAGGTATAAAACAATGCTTAAGTGGAAATGTAGCAAAGACACATACTTTGGTAACATTCTATGAAGTAAATCAACAGTCTTCATTTTTTCTTCATCTAACAATCTTGTTCTTTCTTGCACTAAGTCTTCTAAGTGATTAGCATATGTAACCATCATGTCCATCATTTGGTCCATTATGTTCTTCCTAACAGTAACAACAAACATATATTTTTGCAAATTAAAGAATATCTTACTTACTTTCCATCTTTCATCTTCCTTAATCTGTATCGAATTTGCGAAAAATCAGGGCGTTGCTCCGGATCTTCAGCCCAGCAGTCTTTTATGCACTGTATTACGTATTCTGCACTGCCATACTCTGTGTCTTCCAGAACTTTTAAATTTGGTCGAAATGGCGGTTCATCTTCTGGTATACGTTTGATTGACTCTATTATATCTGCGAACAAAACAATGTTGCATTATTCACAAAATGCCCAATATTTGTGAGTTACCTTTTGGCTCTAAGCCAGTAGTTCGAAACGGTGGGGACCTCCTTCCAATTAGTTCATATAAGATGATTGCAAATGCATAGATATCAGCCTTTTGGGTACCACGTACGTACGTACTTGGGTCCCTTAACAATTCTGGTGCTCTCCAAAATAGACCTGTTATGAGCAGAAGTTATATAAACAGAAAGCAATATAATACGTAACATATATATCAATAATACTGATATGTACAGGATGATGCTTAGCTTATGTAGGAACGTTTAATAGGGACAGTTGATAACTAGTAGTGATGTTTAACAAGAAAATGTAACAAAAAGTTTCCAAGTATAGATATTAATTTTTAGGCAAAATAAAAGTAAAAGGTGAGCTCAAGATTTTAAACAATGAGTTAATATTACAAAGTAATTATAGTATGAGTAGTTATAATGTAAAATTAAAATGGTTCTGGAAAAGTAACAGACATTTTTTAGCAGCATGAATCTATACATGTATTGGTGTATCACATATAAGAGTATGTCATTTTCATGTAATGAAACCAGTGGACAAGGAATAAATACTAGCTGCTGAAAATCACACCAATACTATTCACCAATGACACCACTTTCTGGTGTTGAGTTATTAACAAACTTTTAAACTACACTGGTCCATCAACAAAAACCCACAAAATCACTGTACAAATACATTTTAAATATTACTTTTTATGGCTGTTGGGTTACTAAATCATATTACATGGTAGATTTTTCTGCTAAATGAACTTCCACTATTAAGGAGGTTCCGTTGAGTATAAGGAGCGGTATATTCTATCGGCATAATAGATTGTTGCACATTATAGCTGTTAGGTGTAAATTGAATATTTTCTGCAGGATGAATAAGGGAAGTTGGTGGTTAACGAATGCTGCCCCATTCATAAATCACCCAGTTTTGCAGAAGTTTACTCCCTTAAAGTTTAGTTTGTTGGAATGTATGAAAAACACAACAATGAACATAAGAAACATACAAAGAAAATGTGAATAATACTACTTGTGATGTTGCCTTCATAAAATAATGTCAAGACGATTTCAGAAGAACAACAGCTAATATTATCAGAAGAGACGCAAATCTGAGAAAGGTTGGTGGTGTCACTTTCAAATTAGTATGAATTGTTTACTCATTATTTGAGTATTGTCATTTAAAATGTCATCATATACAATTTTATATGATCTGCTTAATGTAATTATAAATTCTGTTTAAAGTTTTAAACTTTTAAATATACATGGTACGTCATTAAGAAAATTAAAATGAGGCATAAGTTTTTACCAATTGATAGAGTTTGATAATCTAAATATTTGATCTTGATAGAGTTTGATACCAATAAAGAAATATTAGTACATATTAGATTATAATTAACTATTAAATATACTAACCTCTGTAGTGCTGATGATCGCCTATACTACCTACATCGCTTTCTGAGAGTTGTCTCAATTCAGCTAATCCGAAATCTGTCACTTGTAACACCCAACGACTGGTTACAACGCAATTGGACGATTTCAAGTTACCGTGTACTTCTAATAGTGAATTATGTATATACAACATGCCCTACAATCAAAAAGCAGGAATGTTAACAAAAAAGATTTCAATAGAATATGTGCAATACCTTAATGAGATCATGGACAAGTGATGCAATAAACATCTGATTCAGCTCAATGTCATCATTTTCTATAATATCCTGCAAAAGAGTAGTAAATAAGGCTATAATTTCAAATAAGTTCACTGGGCAACCTACATATAAACTTCCTTTGGCGCAGTAGTCAGTGACTAGTAAAATTGACGTAGGTTCAATGCAGGCTCCAATGAAGGAATTGACATTGTCATGCCTGAGTTCCCTCAATAGACGCATTTTCTTCATATCCTCCCTTGAGAACGTTATGTTTCTCGAGAACGATAACTTCTTGATACGTACGGTTACATTGCGTACCATTGCTGTGACAGCAAAAGGCTGGACACCAGCTCTACTCCCAAACGAAGTCATACTAACACTCCCTATACTAGTCTACAATGTAGAAAACCAATAAACACTTCGATCATCGGAGCAAAATGCAAAACGCTGCTCATATTTTATTAATGGTTTCAAGCTAGGACAATTATTGGGACCACCTTCACAATTTGAAACTACTTCTAAAGTATTTGTTCATTGTGTATGTTAGATTATGTTCCAATATTGTACATGTCAGGAAAATGTATATTCGTATATGAAAGAATTAACAACTGTGACTAGGGACATTTGCAAGCCGTAGGGGAATTATTAAAACTGGAGAGAAGCAGATACATGAACAAGACTGCACAGATGGGGAGAGAGAGAGAGAGGTCTTAGAAAGACCATGTTAGTTGTCCACCAGTAGTCGATTCGGACACTAGCGGTCATGTCTAATATTATTAATTTATTATGTGGCTTTTAATGTTATTTTAAATAAGATTGTTCAAATTTTATAAAAATATCCACTCCCAGCAGATATTCCTGCTTACATTGGTATGTCTAGTAACTGAGCCGTATATTGTGCCCACGCCTCCCAATGAGTTCTCCATATATTTTTCGGTCTAACAATATGATATTTCAAATTCCACTATTTGCATAAATAATGATCAGTTGTTTTAAATGTTCTGTACGAAGACAGACTGCAGGACGTAAGCAATTAAACATAAGCAGTCTTTAAACAATGATAAATGACCTTTGACACTTACACTCACTACGTAACGGCAGATGATTGAAATATTGTACAAATTGCCGGTATTTTAACTCAACATATTGTAAATCTTTAGAAGCAAATTGGGATACTTTTGATAACAGAGAGCACAGGGAATTTTCGTTTTTCTCAAAACATCTTAAATTATTCATCAATATTAATTTTATCTCCTTCAAAGTAGTCCCTATATGATATAATACACCTATGCCAGCACTTTCTTCACTCTTCAAAGCACTTTATGAACATCATTTTTGGTATGACTTTTACCTCCTTCAGTGATTCTGTTCTTATTTTCTCAATGTTAGCAAAGCATAGTCTTTTCACGATTTTTTCATTTTTGGAAATAGGAAGAAGTCATACAAGACCATGTCATTTTTCTGGTCAAAAATGCATGAACAAGCAGCTAATTATGAGCAGGTATTCTTTGATTGCTTCACTCAAGGGCTTCCTGGTAATACTCTTTATTGACCGAACAACCTGGTGACAAAAATTCATGCTACACTGTCCCACTGATATCAAAGATAACTGAAAACAGCGAATCTTCACATTCGATCGAATCTGACGAGGTTTTTCGATCTTGGGTTTTCACGAAGCTTTCATTGAGATGATTAGGGTTTTATTTTGACGTCGTATCTATCCACTCATGTTTCATCGCAAGTTACAACTAATTTGAATACTTCTGGATTGTTGTTAACTTCGTTCAGCAACTTCTGAGCATTGTTAACTCTACACTACTTTTTGTCACAATTCAACAATTTGGAAACAAACTTAACTACCACACGTCTCATGCCTAACACATCCGAAAAAATTGATCGGCATGAGCCAAACAATATGCCAATATCATTAGCAATCTAACTGATAGAAAAATCATAAATCTAAATCAGAGAAAATATACTTTCCGCTTAGTTAAAATAGAATAAATATAATTTTTTCGACCCTCCTGGTTTATAAATCGATCATCCCTTGATCCAAGAAATTTTTATGTGTGGCTTCGAAAATATAATTTCTTCTATGAATTAAGGTAGGTTTTTGCACCTTGTAGTGGATCGATCGAGTTCTTGGACAAAAAACTAGTTTAAGGGAAACAAAAGGTTTACTGATAATTTAAAGAAGTTCTAAGTCTATGTCTTAAGTTGGAGACATAATTTCTTCTATGATATAGGATGTTTTTTGTACTCTCAGCTGGACTACAAATCAATCATTGCTGATCCCCAAGATTATTTTAAGTGAAAGTAAACAGTTTCTGTCAATTTAGAGAACTTACTATGTCTAGTATTGGAAAAATATTTTCTACGAATTAGGTAGGGTTTATCAACCGTATCGGGTTTGCAAATCGATCTCACCTAAACAAAAATCAATTAAAGTACATGTTCTACGTGTGATGAAGTGTTTATTCCCACCATGTAAGATGTGAACTTTTATACGACTTCTCGCCCCTTATTTGGCTTGCAAATTGATCCCTGATAGATAGAAATGAGTTTAAGAAAAAATAAAGATTTTCTGTTAAGTTGAAGAGAACGATTTTCATTCTCGTGAAGAGTATTTATTAGATAAAGCAAATAAGTGGTTGTGTTTGTTAGTTTTTGTGAAAATAATTATGAATAATCACAGGGTGTTCAGAAGATGATTATGAAGAATCACAAAGCACAAATTATCCCCTTTTTTGTATGTTCGAATAATAATTGCAATTTTTAAAAATGGCCGGGAAATACCTCACTTCTGTGCATAAGTAATCAATTTTGTTAAGGGACTAATTAGAAAGTAGCCAACTTTAATCATCACTCTTTATTATCACTGAATTAATTAATATCACAGGTATCTAAAAATTTTGTGGAACGTATCCTGTCAATAACACGATAGGATTTCGATTCAATTTGATTCAATAATGGACAAGTTGTGAAACGATCAACAGAACATTTGCCAAAAAGAGCAACTAAAATGACACGTACAAATATATAAGGGGTTCTATTCATAAAGTGAAAATGGATGTCGTTTCAGCCTTTGATCTTTCGGTGAAAGGCTGATTCATCTTTTAATGAAAAACTCATGACTTTTGAAATTTCCAGTTTTGGTGTAATTATGACAATTGTTTAACATTGTTACAAAGCCAAAGGTCCCAAACCCACAGCTTTATGTTAAACTGCTTTCATTGTATCTTATGCCTTTTAGTGTACATAAGGTTTTAATACATGGCACGGGCGATAATAAAATATCTTGAAAATAGTATGCGGCTGTAAGGATAAATTAAAATTAGCGGCACTCTTAAGCTAAAAATAATTTGGTAGGCCATAATCATACTAGTTGCCCATAATTTCTGTTGAATTACTAGCTAAACACATTTTTCAAATGACTTTACGATTTTCAGGGGTTGAGAAAGTATAACTCCAAATCAATTACATCACTTAGTGTAATTAGCGATATTAACATTGTCACATAATCCTACTAAATTACACTATCCTACAATTTTATTTTCTACTTACGATAAGCGTGTTAACGCTTAACTTATCGTATACGTTCGTAACAATTATTTGGAAACGATAGATTTTATAGAAATATTTATTAATTTTAAATTAATAAGTAAAGGTAATGTAGCTGTTAGGGTGCATATTTGGACATAATTATTATATTTTCATTACATCCATTTTCCCCAGAAATGAAACCAACTTTTGATATCTAAATAGAACACCTGTATATTTGTATATTTAGAATCTTACACATTTGGATGCTCTTGTACTGCCATGGAGGGATAATTCATTAGAATTATTTCTATAAATAAAATACTATAAAATGGTGTTAATGTTTGTTGGTCTTAGTTCAACAATGGAAACTTAAGTCTACTGACTGCCTCTCAATCCAATTATATTAACTCTATTTAATATAAGTAAACACAACAATTCATGGCACATTTTATATAGAACTGCGCATGTATAGTCTATTGAATTTGTAGTACTTACACGACTAGGTGATCCAACAGGATCAAAATAACCAGTTATTTGACTTGTATGTATCTTCCACAGTAAGCCCTCAATTTCCTGTTCTATCTTCCACTTCCTGTATATGCTTATGGTTATAACAACAGCGCAAAAGAGCATAACGCCCAGGAAAGCTGCGCATATAATACTCGTCGTCAATGTGTCGCTACTCTTTTTGCACTGTTCATTGTTAAATCCGCAACTGGGCTCGTCTAATGGAGGACCATTACCTTTTAACCATATGATGGGGTTGAACGGATCTGGCTTATATTTCTACGAAGCAAGACACTTAGTAAGGAGAAATGACACTTATGCGGATATTTCGAATAAGAAAGCGAGAAAAACTCACTCACTGGCAATGGAGAAGGCTCCTCCTTGAATATTCCTACTGGTCGCATTTGATATGAGCAGTTGAAGTTTTTTGACACCGTGATGTGCTCATCACGTATTTCAGTTACTGCTAAGACTGAAAAATTTCCTTCGGAATCGCCATCTTCGTCAATTTTCATGTTTGCGCCAGTAACGCCTGAAATATGCATACTATTATTAATATAATTTGAATAATTCGTCGATTTTCAATATTAAACACATCTTATTCCAGCTGAAAGAAGTATGTACTTATAGTAATATTCAGTAGAAGTTTTCTACGTAAAAACTTTAACAACAAAATTATATTATATTTAAATTTATGGTCATTCTGTAATAATTTTACGGATTTAAATTGGAATTAATTTCAGCCATCAAGATGGCTGGTAGATGCTTTTTTGACATCAAAGTTAACATGGGGCGACATATTGTAAAGTAAGTTGTATGAAGGTTTACATCATCAAAGTACCAGCATAAAACCGTTTTATACTTTCCCTGATTTGTGTTTAGAATTTTGTCTGCAAATGTTATGTCATTGAGTAGTGATGTCCTGCAAAACCTTTATGAACGTTATGGAGTAGCACAACAGCAAAAAATAGGTAATGTCAGTCTAGATGATTCTATTTGTGAATTCCTTGGATTGCCGTGCTGCAGCTTATCAGATTTTTGTGATCGAACTATTTTAGTTGGCCTAAGGATAGATTTCATTTTTTTTATTTGTTTAACAAGTTTTATGAAAGAAATGCAATTGATAATCATGATTCCAGTATATATGATCTTAATTTTCTGCCCCTCTTAAGAATCTTAAGTTTAAAAATCTCTTCTTAATGCCTATGACATGGAAAGAATATATTCTTCTTTCTCAGTCTAGGAGTTTAAGTTAGGCTTTAATGAGCAAGTTGAGAGTTTTTACATTCATGCACTGTATCTGATTCCTGAAGTGGGTAAGAATTAACGACCATTGACTTCGTCAATCGATGCATTTAACGAGTTAACTGTGTTTGATGAGTATATATCAAACCAAAACTCTATTTTGGTGCGTTTGACGTATACACTCATATAAAATAAAAAATTACCAGTTGCTATAAAAACTCTAAATTTTAAAAAGTAATAAAAATGTCATTTGCTGGTAAGTTTACTTTATATTATTGTCAGTAAAACTGCTGTGTTTTATAAAGAAATATTTGAAAAAAAAGAGAAATCCATAATTTTAGAGCAAACTTTAAAATATTATCATCATCAGCATATTTCTTTTAAAAGTAGTCGCTTTGGAATGAAGTTTTTAAATTATACCAAAGTCAATTGGGACATACTTATACATTTAGAACTTGCATATACACTGGGGAAAATACAGATTATAGTCAAAATTATCCTCAATACATATAGAGTATATGTATCGGGCTTTCAGAAATGTCCAAGTTCCACATGATCAAATGCAGATCCCTGTTCTAAGAATTTGTTGATCAAAGTTTATTGTAATATTTTTGCGTGTGTCACTAAAAAGTAACCAGATTTTGACATTTGAAACATAGGCGTTTGTGAACTGAGTATTTTTTCGTTATACGAATGTGTCAAAGTGTTTGCTGTAATTTATTATTAATTAGAACTGTATCATCTGTTAAGTATAGGATTCAATGTTAATACTATTTGATAATAATGAATATTTCTTTTCCTGTTATTTAACAGTAAATTAATTTTGATACTCCGCTGACTCTCAGTTGTAGCAGTTAGGGTGTTTTATTTTAATCATTACCATACTGCAAGTTTAGTTGCCTAATCAGTTGCGATCATGTGGGACTTGGACGTTTCCGAAAGCCCTGTAGATACCTCGCACACTAGCACAAAATTTGCAAGCAGACTTTGTATTGGTAGGACAGATATTGCTAGTGCAATGTGACAACGAAATAATGTTGACATGACTGGAAAAAATGTGCTGCTCCTTAGTATAATTCATGGCGCTAATATGATGAAAAGGGAGAAACGAAGTGCTGCAGTAAGGAAACAGTGCTTGATTATGATAAAGAAATGGGTGGTGTTGACAGAAGTCATAGAATAATTGCATCGTACACATCTTCCAAAGCAAATCCACTTCGAAGATATGCCGTCTGACCAAAAAATTATGCCATGAAAAAATTCGTAAGGAGTCACATCTGGTACTAGACCTATGAAGTGCCACTTTGAGCGGTACCCAGTTCCGAAAAATAGCACACCCACCCAGAAGGCCAACTGAATTATTTGGATTTCTATTAACTTATATTTTTTACGAATTTTGTTATTTTATTGTAAATTTGAAATTTTCAAAACCAGGCATTTTTAGAATAATGAATTTTGAATTAAACATGAACTCTTATTGCTTGTTGCAAAAATTTATTTGTCCTGTGCTTGATTATACTTATGCACCACATGAGAGATTTTTAAAATTAAATTTCCCATTTAACTGAATAAGGACAAAAAATATACAACCTCAAATTTAAGTCGTTTTCGATCCGTCCCGGAGTTATCCTAATTTATCAACCGTCAAAAAATACTAAAAACTTACTTATATATGAGCCGAAGCTAATGATTTTTTCAATGATAAGCGTCCCATTTTTACCAATGTCTTCAATTTTCTTATCGTCTAGCTCTTTTTCATTAGCTAGTAACGCATGCAGAGCCCTGGCGTATAATTTTACCGAATCGTATAAATATGCTGCATATATAGATACAAACTAGAAGAAATCAGAATTTGGAATTAGTTTGGCAAAAAATGTTATGTTTACCTTTTGGTAGTTAATGCTAGAGAATATTGGCGGCACACTAAAATTGAACGGGTCCATGTTGTTGTATTTCCTCACGGCCCCAGTAAAATTTTCGTAACCTTCAGTAGGTGCTGTTGGTACGATAACCAATAGCGATCGGGCCCGTTTAATAAAGTCCTTTTCCGTATCTTCACAATTACCTTGATTTATATGAGTGTCAGGCTCTGGAAAAATAACAACCTATCATATAAAAACGAATCGAATTAGTACTCGTACTTACTCCACAAGTACTTATGTGCTTCTTTAACTGAATACGTATTCATATCGACATATATCACCATGTAATCGCCATTTAGCAGTTGGGCACTCTGCATTGTTGACATGAGATCATGCAGGTACTTCGGCTGACCCAGGTAAACGTACACTACAACCAATCAATACTGTTTACATGGTAAGAATGAAACAGTGGTTCAAGATCACTTAGCGGGTGACACCTTAATATTACCTAATAAAAATAAAATAAAAAATTGTTTAAACAATATTGAAGAAGTATTAACTGGCAAAAGTACTATTGGAAGAGTGTAATGCCAAAGTGCAATAATGTTTAACCATTGCTATTTCTACTTTCTTATTAATGTAATGTTATTCCTAATAACATTATGAAAATTATTTGTTAAAAGCTTTTGACAAAGGATTTCACTAAATCAAATAATCATATATATGGGTTTTAATTTCTTATTTAAATTATACTTATTGTGGAGTTTGGTTGTTTTTATTGTATTTTGAGGACATATTAATTGGTGATATCTAATATTTAGATTCTGTTCCCTATTACATTGATAAGAATATATAGACTATCCATTATTGATATACAGTCATATCTCATGTTATTGCACTTCCGTGATATTGCACTTCCGTGAAATTGTCCATGAAAATACGCAGAAATTTTTTGATATGGACATTACGTTATTGGAAATATTTGAAAACTCAAGAATTGCAAAAACTTTTTAGTGTTGTTTATGATACATTTTGAACTGATTCATTTTAATTCGTTCAAAATTAAGCATAACATGGCCTCAAACCAAAGGAGGAACAGCATTTTTTAAATAAAAAGCTAGAAAAGTTTAATGGAAAACGACTGAAGTATGTCGAGATAGACAGAAAGCTAGGTTTCTTGTGACGAATCGTTAGCCAAATTGAAAAGTTCTGAAACGAAATTAAGAGTGCTACTCCAATGGATACATAAACTGTTATAAAATGAAACAGTCTGAATTGAAGATCAAATCAGCCACAATATTCCTCGATCTTAAACTTTATGAAGACTGAGAAAGGTGAAGAAGCTTCATTAAAAAAGTTGGAAGCCACTAGAGGACAGTTCATGATATTTAAGGAAAGAACAACATAAGAGTACTAGGTGAGGCAGCTAGCGCTGACGCAATTGCTGCAACAAGCTGAGCCTAAGAATTAGCTAAAACAGTCGAAGGTGTTTCTATAGTAGATAAAAAATCAAATGTAGATGAAACAGCTCTATATTGGAAGAAGTTTTACTTCTAGAAGTAGTCTTATAGAACTTTCATAGCTAGGGAGGAAAAAATCAGCGCCTGAATTTAGAAATCTTGATTGACTCTCCCACTAGGGCCTAATGCGGTGACCTTAAGTGGAAACCAAAGCATATTTATCATTCTCAAAATCTCAGGGCACATAAAAATTATAAAAAATATGCTTCGCATGTCTTCTGCACATAGAATAGCAAAGCCTAGATGACTCACTTAGTTACAGTACAGTTTAAAGTGTAAAGTGTTATTGCTTCTTGACAATGTACCTACTCCTCCTGAAGTTTCAAAGATGTTTAATGAAATTAATTTAAATTGGTGTACCATGGAATCATATCAACTTTTAAGTCTTATTATTTAAGAAACAAATGTCGTAAGGCTGAAATTATGTCAGACTGTGCTTCATCTGAAGGATCAGAATAAAATAAATTAGAACCCTTCTTGAGAAAAATATTCCTACTTTCTGGGATGAGTAGGACAAGACATCCACATTAACGGGAGTTTGGAAGAAGTCAATTATAAGTCTCCTGGATAAACTTTGAGGGATTTACTACTTCGTTGCACGACATAGCTGAGGAAGTACTGGAAATACCACGAGAGTTAGATCTTGAAGAAGACATGGTTGATATATTGCAATCTCATAACATAGCTTTAACATTTGAGAAGCAGAGAAGGCCACTTGCCGAGATGGAATCTATTAAAGGCGACGTAATAATTCTAATTATAATAAATTTCACCGTAAATTAAGATAAAAATATTAAAAAATGTTTATTTGGTAACAGCAGTTGGTAATAGCAGTTCTTGAAAATGTCCACAATTAATTTCACTACTATTAGTAGTAGTAGTGAACGTTTACACATTTTACTGGGACATTTTATTCTAATTTTCACCATATGATTATTCTTACTATTATTCTGTACATCAAAAAAAAATTAAGGGTTATAAGATTAGTTGCTATTTATTTAACCCTGCTGTTCTTCTTAATTTTACTATACACTTGTAGTCTTTTGGGTCATAGTCACCCGATGTATGCAGGTACAGGACTATTGTCAAGAATAGCTCGAAATTAATATATTATGATTTTATTTTAATTTGTGTTATTTATAAACGCAAACAACAAGAGAGAATACCAAATAAATTCTGATATGCATCCAATTATTGCCTAATCTTTACACTGATGACAATAATACACTACATGAATCTTAGACAAATACTTATTTCACTTACAACATGTTATACTTGTTTTATTGTCACATTTTGATGGACAGATATTACATCGTGCTCTTTTATTTTTACTGATTACACCAGATATAGAGGGCACTGCTATTTCGCCACGTCGATCTTGAATTTTCTTTATTACGGCAGTAGCTTGTTGAGTAGGAGGTTTATGTTCTCTTGACATCATATAGGGAGTTACCACCAGTTTGCCCATTCTTCCAGAAATGGTCTTCTCTTGTACAGAACGTTCTTATTCCAATCTGGACTTATTACTCTCCATAACACAAATGTACTACAAGCACTAACATCAAGTATGTTGTAAAAACATCGATTTGTTTTTAATTTGCAAGTATATGCTGCAATACTTTAATCTAACGTATCAACCGTCCCTTTGGTAGAGATAATCTCGTATCGTGTGTGGCTTCTTGTCGTCCCTGCTGCTCACTTTCTTATCACAGTGCATTGTGCTCCTGAGAATAACGTTTTTATTTTTTAGGCACATATGACACAATTGTGTTATCCTTGGTAAAATAAAAAGTAGAACTATGTACTGTAGACTATGTACGTCTTTACTTATTGTAAATTGTAATCATGGGAAGTTCGGGTTTATTTTTTCTAACCATTCCTAACATTGCTAAGTTTTGTTTTGAAGAGCATTTTACCTAATTTTTTGGACGTGAAAAAATTATCACATGTAACATTTTGCCTCCCAAGTTGACGTGTTAGGTCTAAAACTACTCGCATCCCTTGATTTTTTTAGTGGTGGTTCACTTGCACATTTTCCCGTATAAATTTGAGTTCTCATGGCGTAAGTACTACCACTGTCAGAAAGAGTCCATATTTTGATGCCATATTTTGCTGACTTACTGGGAATACACTGCTTGAGAGGACAGGATCCTATGAAGCCAACAAGTTGTTCGCCAACAGTAACATTATCACCTACATTGTACAATTTACGCATAACTTATTCACTTCTCCCAAAACTCTCTTACAACAAGGGGCTAATTTGTCGCTTGCTCTCCTTTCTTGACGATCGACCTTATCGTCAAAACATAATCCGCGTGATATTCGATAAAAAATTTTCAATTTCGTTGCACGAAAAATAATCTCACAAGCTTTTTGTTGGTTCGATATGAAATACCTAGTTTGACCAGGAGTATTTTTTATTATATTTTGACTAGATGCTTATCTACTTTGGGGGAAAGGTTCTAACATTCAAAATATAACTTTGCCTTTTGACATACTTTGTAGTACTGCACAGAAACCATAGTATTTGTTTGCATTAACTATGTCATTATCTGAAGAATCATAGTCTGCTTCGGATTTCTCATAGTCGGTATCATATGAAGTATCTTCATCGTCGGATGCATTTGCATCTATCTCTGCTATTTCTTCATAAGATAGAAATCGCCTCGTCATTAGTTGTGTGATACTTATTCAACACTGTATATAAAGAAACTGAAGTGCGCTCCCCGCGTTCCCTATTTATATGACACATTAGTATGCACGCGCAGACAAGCCCAGACATGCACAGACTTGCATATTCGACCAGTATGAATGCATAATCTTGTTGGTTGCTATATAGTTATAATACACTTATAGCATTCATATAACTAAGGTTAAAAATAAAATTACATAAAGTCAAATAATTTTAAATAGTTTTGGATCATAATGACTCGAGGGTTATATACTCTTGTTT
>JAWQRM010000121.1:0-29957 GCA_033557675.1 Coptodactyla brooksi
CCATAAATTATATGGGGAGAAGACGAGACATGCAATTGTAAGTCTAGCTTTTCGATTTCTGACCCCCCACTATAAACTTAATAGTACTTTCTTGATACCGAACTGGGCGTTCAAGTCTATTTCTTGAATGTTGTTGCTCTTGTGAACGCAATGGCAGTTCACAAGCATTGATTTATATTCTCGCAAAGAATTAATGCTTTTCCCTCAAATCCAACTAGTGTTCTGTTGAATTAATTGTCAGTTTACACCCATATTATTTAGTCCTGCACCAGGCACTGACTGCAGGATTTTGATCGAAGACTAGATCATTGACACTGGCTTTTAGGTATGATGGTAGGTATGATCAATGATCAGTGATGGTAGGTGTGATCAATGGAGGTGTGAATTTCCATAATATGCACTATTGGTCCAGAACTTATCCGCACTGGATACAAGAAGTCCAGCACCAAGGTCGTTGGTCTAGGAGGGCGAATTATCGGTAATTTTTTTTAATAACCAACTTAATGGTGAAAATTACCTAGAGGTTTTAAGAGTGGAATTGCCGATTTTGCTAATAACAGAAAAGTGAGGTTAAATTCATTGTACAAAATTCAAAATATATGAAAAGCAGCAAAGTAGTTAACACTTTTGAACAACAAACAGGTAAGTAATTAAAATACACATTTACGACTGAAATCTGTACAAAATTAGTTGAATAATTCTTCTCCTTGTAGACACCACTCGAAACTCCTGCGAAACTCCACGAGCAGCAACGTCTACAGGCTGACGTAAGTAATTCTTATGTCTACGGACAGCACGAGGAGCGAATACCCTATCCCAAGTATCGGCAAATTCGTTTGCTACGCTGATGACGGTTGCTCGTCCACGTGTGACACCGTTTGATGAAGGTGACTAAAGACACGAACGCCCCCACACGTCAAAATGGCAACTGGATGCCAGATAAGGGTAATGCAAAAAGAAGGACCTAAGGAAAAATGTAGAAATACGACACTTATAGAAATATAAAAATTATTAGAAATCGAGTTTAGAAAACAACCACTGGATGTCACTCCAAGAGTCGATAAAAACGAAATCGTTACAATAGGCACATTGAAAATCACAACAGATTTGACATAAAATATTGAGTTGTTGTGGTGATTCTAACCGTTCCCTTTCAGTTTTCTGCTCCTATTCATAACAAGATAGCAAAAAAGAAAGAGACGAAGGATCGTATTCAGACCGCAAATTTTAACGACCGCTCATCAGAGTAGTCAAACATGTGACGGGTATATTTACATCCAGGTTACACTGCAGCGCACTCTATGGGATATTTTAATGGAATTTTTAATGGACGGGTAATTTGGCACGGATTTTCGAATATCCATGCAGCGGAGACGAGGGAGATACATTTTTCCTTGGTAGATTACATCGGCACGGAGAGAGATTGAACTGATGACGTCGAGTTACGCTTTGCAGAATACCACGACTGCGGCAACTCAGGGCATAATCTATATTCATAGAGGTGGAGATTTAATGTTCGGAAATGGCAGACGTTAAAAATGAACGCTCGCGTAATTCGGAATTGCTACTTTGTAGCCGGCGCGGTAAACAGACCGTAAAAATTTCGGTTCTTGGCAGAGGTCCTGTAACAAAGTTGCTAAAAGTTACGGTATACGTAACGAAAATTCAATAACTTATATGAACTGCAAGCGTGTTAAAATTGCTGGCTTAGCAGTTTCGGTATACAAATCCAAAAAATTTTCAACCACACCACCAACAATTTCTAGCTAAATGTAGCTAAACTAATTAATGTATTTCTTGATTGGCGATCATCACATTCTACAACAAACTTATAGCAAATTTAATTTCGAATATACTAAGTACTTAAATTAATGAATATACGTCCACAAACTTACCGAGGACTCCCAGCCTAAAGTTAATGGTAACTACAATCACCCTTCCGCTGGATGCCAAAACGGTTCCATCGTAAGGGTTCCCAGAGTTCCATTCATAACTTTCCCCATGGACCCACACTATACAAGGGAGAGGATTAGGCTCTTCATCGCCATTCGCTGAAAAGAGAGAGAAAGACCAATCGTTAACCAAACGAATATCAAAGTAGCTGCTTCACGAATAACTGCGTTATTGTTTGCCATAACAGTGTAATTTTCTTTTACTACTACACGTTCTGCCGGTGTTACCAGTTATTGCTTATTATCGCGGTACAATTTCAGATTTTATACACCGCGGCGGCTACTGAAACGAAATGGAAGTCTAATCTGAGGCGATTTGGTTAACTTTATTTACTCGAAATCTTATCATTCGAATGAGTAAAATTTTTGCTTTATCACTGGAATTAACTTAAGTTTTATGTTTTAAACCTTGGCCATATCATTTGCTAAAATAAGCTTAGTTTAGGAAGTATAGTTTTCCCATTTGTAGTGGGTTTTATGATCTTTTACAACCTATAGCTTTACTAGTAAAGACTTTATAGGCACTTTTTATAATCTATTACTTGAAAAACATATTTACGTACTCATTACTATGTATCCCACCTTACTATACAAAGATGTTTAAAATTTAATTTGAAGCAAGCCTTCGTCACTTTCGTACACTGCTGGAAAAGAAATATTATTAATATGTTTCGGCACCTACAAAGGTGACAAGCTCCTCAATTTACGGTACAGAAAATTATAACGACAGGTGTAAAATATAGGGTTTATTCAAAATCTTCTTTCTCGCGAATTCCAGATACCGTAGGTTCTGAAATAAAAGAAACCATATACAGTATGTACAAGGAAGGGTCCGTTCCAAGTGTTAGCAGCCTTATGGGAAAATTGTCCTTACGTGGTTTCGAAGTCAGAAACTGTGCGTATTGTGCAAAAACTGTGCGTAAATATCTACATGCCAATGGATTTAAATACAAAGTATTGAATACAAGGTGGGCTATGATGCAATCGACACGATTGAAAGATTTAAGATGTAATTACATCAATGTAATTAGAACATTTCGAGAAAAAGGAAGACCCATAATATATTTGGATGAAACATAGGATGATACTCACGATACAAGAAAGAAAGGTTTTGTGGATGACAGTGGTAGGTGTTTATTAGATACGCCACCATCGAGAGGAAAAAGAGTGATAATTTTACATGCCGGCAATGACTAAGAATGGGTGAAAAATGTCTTCCGTTGTCTGCTAAAAATACAGAGAAGCCAATTATTACTAACTTTACCTGCGCAATCGATCGTGGTAATGGACAACCCCCCTTACCACTCTAGAATGTTAAATCGCAAATCAACAACTGCCATAAGAAAAGCAAATATAATTTTGTATATGGAAAGAAACAACATACCAATTCCTGAAGAGGAGACAACTTAACTAAAGTTATTAGAAACCATAAAAACCCAGAATATTCCCGTTCAGTACGTGGTACATGAAGAAGCCAATAAAGAAGGACACACAGTTTTGCGGCTGCCCCCATACTACTATGGCTTAAACCCCATAGAATTGACTTGGAGTGAACTGAAAAGAAACATTCACAAAAATAACCAATGCCCCACACAGCAATCGAAAGTGGTAGACATAATACGAAAATAAGTGAGTGAAATACACATTGTGGAAGAATTGTATAAAGCATGTAATTACTGTTTCTCAGGATACTCAAAAGTTTATTATACATGTAAATAATGATTCTGACACAGAAGGCAGTAGTGTTGAGAGTGACGACGATTAGTTCACGAATAGTGGTTTTTCTTTCGGTAGTTGGTTTTGTAATTTTGTTGATATTGTTCTTACTAATGTTTGTTATTTTTATGTATAAACCATTCCCACTTAACATTAAGTAATTTCCTACATAATATGCGGCCCTGGATAGGGGCTGCAAAAGGTTGTTTATGAGGGGGTTTTTATTACCAGTAGCTGAAGTCATAGGGAGAACTATAAGGAATAACTTCATGTTTTGAGTCGCCATCAAGAAGATGGCGGTTTTGTAAGTTGTCATGTACGGTATGAAATTTAAACAAATATGTTCCTCTCGAGTTGTTCTGCTTTTTGTACTACCGGAAGTAAATATTAATGTGTATGAAAACGTGATACCACTTCGGCATTTTGAAATATTTTTGATGGCATGTTGATCCATGTTCTAGTAAATGAAACCAAGCAAAAATTTCGTGGCTTGCAATAAATATGCAAATCACGAAATTGCCAAGCTATCCAAAAATGTATATTCTAAATCAAAGAAATAGACAGATGGATATGCGTGACGAGAAATGAGAATTTTTATAAGTATTTTATTAAAAAGACAAAATAGATATGTTGGAAAAAAGTGGAATATACCAAGTTAGCTGTACTGATTGTGATAAAGAGTATGTTAGGTAAACTAGAAGGTCAGTTAAAACAAGATTCAAAGAGCATATGGCGCACTTAAAATATGGTCGTACCGAATAATCGACCGTTGCCGAACATGCTTTCAACAGCAAGCACAGGATAGTGAAGAAAACGTAGAAATGTATCCAACAATAAGTTGTTGGATGCATTTGAAAGCATAGAAATTGTTAAATGTAGGCCAATATCGATTAGACCTCTGTATAATTTGATAGACCAGGTTTAATAGATTTAGAGAAAACGCTAGACAGGTTGGCAGTTGTAAAGGGTAGGGCCAGGGGCTCTGTATCCTTAGGCTAGATAACACAGGGACGGGAAACGCTGTACGGGGAGACATTGTGTAAATGGGTAGTGGGGATAAGGAAAGGAAACGCTTAATTGATCTATTGGTTGCTAAAAACGAAGTAAGAATCAATTAAGCATCACCATTTTAGTATATACAGGGTGATTAAAATTCGAATTCCAACATGGGGAACTCGCTTATTATAAGAGATGCAAGGTCGGTTAAATAGAGGCAAAGTTGCTAAATTCGATGGTGAGTAATAATCCGTTAAGAAATTTGAATTACCTTGAAGGGTTTGTTTGCAATTAGGAAAAAATTGAAAATTGTTAGTTTCGAAAATCCGCTGTAATTCTCTCATTTACGATTTCTTTCAAAACCTGTAAAAACTTTCTCATTGCAACTTTTTAAGTTCTAGCAAATGCCAGAATTTTCACTAAACGTTTCGTTTTTGCATTCTCGGAATGAACTTTATTTCTTGTAATAGACACGATATGATATCAGCACAACGTCGGATTGCATTTATTTTTCTGAACACGATGATGTATCACACATTGACTTTTTAACAAGTGTTAGTGACAAAACTGCAGAAAAACGTAAATATGACGTAATCATAAAAATCAAGTTGCTTAGACACATTTTTAATCAAGTTCATTCCGAGAAAACAAAAACGAAACGTTTAGTGAAAATTCTGGCCAAGCCATTCACTAGAGCTTAAAAAGTTACTATGAGAAGTTTTTACAGGTTTTGAATGAAATCGTAAATGAGAGAATTACAGCGGATTTTTGAAACAATGAATTTTCTGAATTTTTTCCTGATTGGAAACAAACCGTTCAAAGTACATTCAAATTTCTTAACGGATTATTACTCACCATCGAATTTAGCATCTTTGCCTCCTTTTAACCGACCTTGTATCTTTTATAATAAGCGAGTTCCCCATGTTGGAACTCGAATTTCAATCACCCTGTATAGCGTCTTATGTCGGTTAGTAGTTAGCCTTCCAGCGCTCCTGATGATGCTAACTTGGTTAGCGAAATGTGCTTCGAGCATCCTCTCTTCACATTTTGGCGCAGTGGTGACTTCGTTTTTACTTTGCTGCAAAGCCAAAAGTTCCAAACCCTCAACTTTAGATTTACACTGATTATGAAATATTCACATTTTGCCGATAATTCTACATGCAATCGTGCTCAAAGTTGCGAACATTGTACATACAATAATTTCATTGTATGAAATTATGGAATATTATCGAAACAAGTTTAGTTCGCCATTAGTTTGAGAAGATAATGTTACCGAGAATGAAAGCTTGTTATTATTCAGAGGATGAATGAGTTGGAAACAATACATTCCGCTGAAAAGATCGCTTTGGGATAAAATGGTTTGTTTTAAGTGAAGCTCAATTCGGATATATGTGGAATTGGTTTTATTTGAACACCCGACAATTTTTGTACATGTCCCCAACTTACTAATTAGTCGCTACAACACAGAGCAGAAATCTATCAGTGATCTGAAGATTGTCAACGATTTTAGCCATAAAATCTAAGAAAGCATAAACTAGAACTTTTCAAAAGTAAAATCACGGTTGTAAAATTGCAAGATAACGAAGGTAATTGAAGATTTCTGAAAAATATTTACAACTCTACCCCGACATGCATAGGGAGACAAAAATACAACAAGATTTTATTAATGTAATAATAAAATTAAAGAATTTTAATTCCCACATTCCTCAAAATCTAGTGGAAAAGAAACCTTGAAGAAGATACGCAGATGGAAGAAAAATTCGAAAAGAAACAAGAACTTTTTCCTGTTTTCTTTATCCAATGTAATAATTACGATTTGCCCATAATGTATATTTACTGTTTCCTTTTACATTCCCTTATGCAATTCTTTAACTATTATAAATAGCGAATAAAAATAGTCCGCGATTTTGTACACAAAATAATAAAAGAATCGTCCGCGGTTGGAGGATTAAGGACCAGGCTGCATGTGATCTTCCATATTGGATAAACGAATGGACATCTGGAACAATAAGGAAAATTCATATCCGCAGGATTAATTAAGCCATCATTTCCGTTCGAATGGATTCCTGCGTCGATGAATTTCATTTCGACCCCAGTCCTGGAGCCCGGTATTTAATTTCATTGGGAGCAATTTACTTTATAAATCAAGTGGCTCTTTAGAGACGTTGGGTTCGCAGATCATGGAAAATTTGCTATTGGAGGACCAATTTTATATATTTTTGAAATATAAAATTGAAATATAAAAATATGTGCGGCGTAATTTTAAAAAAATACTAACTTATTTACTGCAAATTTTCCATAGATTGAGTCAGACTAACCTTAGAGCGTTGCCGAGAATTAACATCATTTTAAAACGATTCAGTCTCAAAGGAGTAGCGACGCACAGTCCAAAGGTCAGAGATTTTAAGACCAGTTAATTAGAGTCGCTATAATTTAGTAATTTTAACTTACCACCAATTATAAATTACATTAACCCTCATAATGTGGTATGCAATATAATTAACTAATTAAAATAAACTCATTAAGAACTTTGTATAGTGCATATGTTTCATCCAGTGTATATAAACAGACTCTAATCTTGTTACTTTAACTTTTTCTACAGTACATTACGTGGAGAGCATAAACCAACACGGTACGTTAAATTAAATTTCTTGCGCAGCAAAGCAGAGATGTATACGTATCCGCGGAGTGACTTATGTGAGCTTAAGGTAGTCGTTTTAACATGTTATTTTTTTGCACCGCCTCACAACTTTACGTAATTACGTAACAAAGCAACGTTAAGACTCGTTAAGTGCTCACTGAATTATTAATAACGCCGCGTTGCCTGTGCCACTGTAGCTTGATCTCGCTGGTACCCTGAAAGCGCTTTCATGGGATTAAAGTTTTTTCCCAAGCGTACTATTCCCGTCGACCTTCAGTAGGTAAAGGTAGCGACAAATTGCACCATCAAAAGCCTCCAGGTCACCACTTTATGCCCGTAATAGCCAATTCATTTATAAACTATAACGCGATGTATTATTACTTTAAATCCAGGCAAACAAATTTAATTATAATTCATAATTTATAATTTTGTTAAACTTATCAATCTCCATCAATTTTACGATAAGGGAAATATAATAAGGTACAATGAATATCAACGGTGTTTTGCTACCAATTTACTGAATAGAACTTCATAAAATTTAACGGAAATTAATTTAGAAACTATTAGTAATATGCTGTTTTGGTCAAGGATCCTCAAGTTTATTATAGTACAGGCAAATTTTTACCAGTCGTAGTATTGCGATATTTTGAAACGCTATTCTAAGTATAACCTGACAACTAGGCTATATCAAAATATTTATCAACACTATACAACTTGTATTTTAACTATAAATTCCATTTTAACTGAAGCTAAATATGTAAAGTATCAGCACATTTCATCAGCCATTGAAGTAATATTGAATTTCGCGTGGTACATCTTACTCGAATAACTGTATTAATAATCATTTTGAATAATTGAAAATGATTATTAATGCAGTTATTATATTAAAAACTGTTTAATTGAATAATCTGAAATTCGTACGATTATGAAAATAACCGATGTTATAATTTCTAAGTGAGTAATTTTTATAAGTTGTAGGTTTATGGAACAAAGAATGTCATTACATTGTTTTGTCTTATATAGGTGGGTTATTACTCTATTGCAGGAGTTTGGAATATAGGATGGGAGTTATTGACCTGGATATTAATTGCTGGGATTTTAAGCTTTTTTTGAATATTTTCAGGTTCTCGAAAATATTCATTCTATTACTTTTGCTTATGAGTTTTATGATCTGGAAATTTTGCTCTATAGTTCCAGATAGGTGAAAATCCCTTTGTAGATGGTCAGCGTTATTGGAGTTAGGTTTGTTATTTATATATGGTTTTATATGTTTGTTATATCAATCCTTAAATTTTCTGCCAGTTTGTCCGATATATTTTATATCACATGTACCAAGCTTGATTTAATATGTTCCGGATTGTTCTATTATATTATATTTTCTATTGCTGGGTGTGGAATGTGTTTTATACTATGTGCTGTTATGTTTTGTTTTTTGGATATTTTCGTTATGTGGTGGGTGTGAGGTCCAGTGTACGTGAAGGTTAAAAATTCTTCAAAATCTCGATAGTTTATCGCGAATGCAATACGTTTCTTAAGAGAAAGTTAAAACACACAAGAGCATACAATTCACTTGCGAGACAAACAAATAACATAAAGAAGCAACATTTAGAAGCTTACTCTATAAATTAAAATCAATTCCTATGCAGAAAGAAGATTATCAACAAGAAATGAACATCATAACATAAATAGCTAGCAAAAACGGTTACCCAACAGCATTAATAACAAAATTATACGAAAACATAAAGAACGAAAAGAGACAAATTATATTACGCAAGAACCGAACATGAAACACAATGAACCACCTTCACGTACACTGGACCTCACCTCCACCGCATAACGAAAATATTTAAAAAACAAAACATAAATATTGCATTCCGCACAGCACATAGTATAAAACACATTACACAACCAGCAATATAAAAAAAGCAACACGATAAAATAATCCGGAATATATAAAATCAAGTGTGGTACATGTGTTGATTTTTGAAAATTTAAGGACAGATATAACGAACACATACAACCTTATATGAATAACAAACTTGACTCCAATTACGCTGACCATCTACACAGGAATTCCCACCTACTTGGAAGTATAGAGAAAAATTTCCAGATCATAAAAGCCCTAAGTAAAAGTAATAAAATTTATAATTTTCGAGAACCTCAAAGTAGGCTTAAAATCCAGGTCAACAACAACTCCCTTCCTATATTCCAACGCATAAAACTATATATCCTATATAAAAAACAACAACGTGAATGACACCATTTCTATTTCATTAGATTAGAAACTGTTCAATTAAACTACAATTGTACAAAAATATAAATACAAAATTTACGTCACATCATTATATACTTATCATGAGACATGTTTCCGTATAATAACGAACCCAAAAAAAAACAGTAAGTTTTTGGACGTATATAGCTAATATGGATAATAATAATATATTAAATATGTAGTAGATAAATAGCAAAGCAATATAGTAAAGTAGAATAGGAATAGGTCTTTTACAGGTAAAGAATAAACGAAATGATTACGAAAAGCCTTCTGCTTACTACTATATAAACTTTGTTGTTTGGGAAATAAAATCATTGTTATTATTGTTTAAGATCTCGCACGTAAATCGGCTAATTGCTATGGTTGTACCATTAAAAAATATATCAAGGTTGGAAAATTTTGTATATGGATATATGGGAAATTGTTGTTCTTCTATTGGTAATGTCTATCTCTAAATACCTACCTTTTGTGGAAGAAGAAAATTATATACTTGTTATACCAAGAGAGGTCTCTTGGCACAACAAGTATATGGCGAGAATAAACTCCAACTAGTTGTCAATTTGTGGGCTTGGAATCTTTGATTCCGTAGCAGGGTTAAACAATTTTCATCACTTAACCAAAACAGGAAATTAACTAAAAGTAACAAACACCTCAATCATAACACTAATGTTTTTAAACTGAACAGTAAGTCTTTTTTGTTTTGGTGAAGTGTTAAGAATTGCTTAACTTTCCGACTAGTTATGCTTACTATATGAAAAGTTCTCCTGAGAAAACGCATTTTGAACCTCACCCTTGGTGATGTAGCTTTTCCTAAAGACATCTGCCCGTGGATTTTCATTGTCAGAAGTATTGCTGTTTGCGAATGCTGAAGAAATCAAACATTCGTAACCCAGTATACTCGATTAGGTTATGTAATAACCTTTTTATTTTGTAATAATCTTTTTAGTATTCCAATATGTTTATCAATATAAAATCTAGACATTTCTTTAAGACCATTAATGCCATTAATCTTCGCTAACTTATATATTAAATACGTTCGAAACTACAGAATTCTACGTTATTCTGTATTAACTGGACAAACATCATTAATCATATTCTCCAACAGCTGTTTGTAGTTAACATTATCGTGTAAAGCGAGCGTCGTCAGGTAGACATATGTGCGTAACTTCACTAAAGACAGGACGATATTGTTCGCGTATTATCGTCCTTCCATTGTAAACGTTACCTATGCACGTTCACTTAATAGATCCTCAGTATGTAAATGCCAGTCTATTCATATGGTAAACTTAATTGCAATTATGCCATATCTCCTTGGTGGTAATAATCAAACCCGTATTCTGGAACTTGCTGCTGAAATTGTACCATTCTAGAGATAAAACTTACCCCTGCTGGGTTATACATAATCTGTTGTATATAAATAAATTTTTATTTATGGTATTTACAGTATTTGATTGTGCAATTAGTTTGTACTGTCAAAAAGAAAACAATGTAGCACCTTGAATTCTGTAATATTTTACAAGAACAATAACTATTCTCTAATGTGATAAATTCAAGCTCTGTGTAAACAGAAAAAGTAGACAGAAATAATCTAAATGTGGAACTACCGCATGATGTAATAATTTTTGTACTGTGTATCCGATACCTTAAACTTTCCAGAATTTTTAAGTTCCACCCCTACCATAGCCGCTAGTTTGTTGACTGAAAGTTTTTTGAATTCCGCTATTTTAAAAGCGAACCACAATGTTGCTCATCTCCGAGATTAGTGGACCGCATCAAAATAAATGAGGTCGGTAAAAGTAGAGCCGTAAAAGTTTACAACCCATCCTGGACGACGAGTTATCTACCACCCTTTACTGTCAAGTTATATGCAGTTAGCTAAAAAATTCGTGCCGAACGAGGTGTCTTTATTTATCGGCCAACATTGAAGACAGATTGGCCACAAAGACTGTCACTCCATTGACTTGCTCCGGATTGAGACATTGTGCACAAAATATTAGGTCCACAAGAGATGTGTAATTTATTCGAATAAACTGTACGAATATTCAAAGCTCCGAATAATTCCTCAAACTTTGAATATCCATTATTCAAACACTTGATCTCATGTCAACAAACAACACTGTTTGTTCTTTATCATTTCAGTTGCTATTTCATAGTATCCTAATTTAAAATATATTTGAAGTTACCTTTCCATCGTTTCACTACATCATCTTCTTCGCCCAAAATTCTTTCTTAAACTTTTGACCACTCTGTAAAATAATTTTTGGTGTCTATGTCAAACGCCACGCGGTAAATTCTCCCAAGGCGACCATCGTACGATACCGGACTACACAAAGATACCTCCGCTACTTCATGCTTCATATTTTCCGCTGCATCTCGCCGTTGCCACGTGATGGCGTGACCGTAGCGATCTCTGGCTAATTGAAATTCTATCCGAGTCCGCTCGAACTGTCAGAGAAGAGTTGGTGGAGTAGGCTTCGTGAAATATAGTGCAGGGACAACTGGTGACTTCGCTCTAAATTACTAAACAGCTGGAACGAAGTTTTTCTTTCTATCCACAATTGTGTTAGTGGGATTTCTCTTCCGGCATTCTCGATAACTACAGGGACCTCTGCAGTCGTATCGGCCTCAGAATTCGAAATGTGAGGGACGCAAGTGTTTTCTTTTATTCGTTCACGTCAGCTTATAATCTAATAATAACAATACGTTCGTAAACTCGAATGAAAAAGAATGAATGAATACGAACAGCGTGAATAAAGGAATATGGAACTGCACAAGACCGATAGAACAAACTAGCAAATCTGAAAATCTGAATGGTATACTAGTACTACTGGTTTCTTTAATTATTCGTACTAGCTCCATTTCGCTAGATCGCACAATTTATTTTTCAATAGAAACAGAAAGATCAATACCAAAGGTCACTATATATATATATATATATTCATTTGGAGTAGTCCATGGCTAAATCCTGATAATACAAAACCTGCTTTATTTAGTGGATGTGCCCATAGGTTCCATATTAATTCATGATACTCCATCATCATGAATAATGACCGTCGTTCTACACTTGTTACACAATATACTATGATTCATATCATATTACCTGGACTGTATTTCATTTAAACTACAAGTGTACAAGTGTAGCGTGAGTTTGCTGCAAGCTGTAGAAAGAATTTTGTCTCTCATAAAACTATTTATAGCTACCAAAAATTTTCTTAAGATAACAAATATATTTCTCCGTGTGAAAATCATGCAATGTTTCAAAAAGGTAGTGGAATTCATGGAATTATATTCACATCATTTTATCCGTATAACGAGAGATTTAGAATGGTTCCACTGGAGATTGAATTACTCTTCGGAAGTGTAGGAAATCAACTTGAGCGTAATGCCAAATGAAATAAGTCCCCATTTGGAAAACATCAGTTGTAATTTTGCATTGTTGATAATAACTTTACATTAATTAACATAACACCTACAGAATGACAGTTTTTGCTTAGATAAATGTGTCAGTTTTATAATGAAAATAGAATCCTTCGCTTGGGACGAGTTAAGATTGGGTTGGATTCATTTGCGTTCGGTTGCCTTTTTAAATCATGAGCTATAAAGATTTCCATTATAAAGTTTTCCAGTTATCGATTTGTTTGTATGGATATGTTATAGTATATAATTGTATTCTTGGTACTGGGTTGGGTTGGACTGAACTGTTGAATCATTAGCTATAACTTAAATTATGAATGGAACGAATATCATTAGCTAGAACTTGAATCATGGGTTTGCTGGACTTCTTAAGTAGCAGTAGCGATAGGTTTTTAGGAGGTTATAATCCACCTAATCTAATATTAGTAGAATACTTTTTTAGACTCGGTACTCGATTTTAAGATTCAAAATATTTTGCACACAGTTACAGTTGCACTGCTATCTAATAACTAACGCTTTGTACTAATACTTCACCTTACACGAGCTCAAAGTTACCTTCGTTTGAACCTATGAAATAAATTTGAATCAGCCTGTAAGGCTGCCTTGTTTAAGTGATTATGGAGAATCTCTTTGTTTTGTGGCGAATCTGACTTTCATCCTTGACTGCATCTATTGGGTTGTTCGGAAAGTAATTTCCTTTTTTTTCTCAGCAGAGACGTTAGTTGTATTTTAACCAGCCAACTTCATTCTAAACCTTTTACGCATTATATATTCTGATAGTTGACGTAAAGTTTATGTGCAAAAGTATTTTGTTCGTTTCTGTGCAATTGTTTTCTTTTTGTGTCTTATGAAACATAAGACAGTATTCTCGGTACCTGTTGTGCTTTTATTATAAAAAAGGTAAAATGCCATTCAAGCCAGAAAAGTATTAGGTGATGTGTATAGAAAAGATGTATTGACAGAATGCCAGTGTCAAAACTGGTTTGCAAAAGTTTGCAAAATTTTTTGCAAGTTTGCAATAGTTTTGAAAGCTCTTTTCAAAATTTTTGCAAGAATACTGCGATCAATTCTAAACTGTACTGTCATCAACTGGATAAAAAAATGGCATGATTTTTTGCAAACTGGTTTGCAACATTTTTTGCAAAATATTTTGCAAGTTTGCTAAATGTTTCCGAGCTCTTTTCAAAATTTTTCTTAGAATACCACGATTCATTCTAAAGTGTACTGTATCAACTGGATAAATAAATTGCATGATTTTTTGCAATCTGCTTTGCATAATTTTTTGCAAAATTTTTAGGAGCTCTTTCCAAAAATTTTGGGATAATACCACGACCAATTCTAAAGTGTACTACTGTCATCAAGTGGACAAATTGCATGATTCACTCAAACAAGGAAGGCCAGAATTGATTAATAGAAAAGGTATAGTGTTCCACCAAGATAATGCAAGGCCACATATCAGTTTGGTAACTCGCCAAAAGCTTTTACACCTTGGATGGGATGTACTAGAGCATCAGTAGGAATCATGCTAGTACCAGAAAGATGGAAAAAGGCATTGGACCAAATGGTGCAAATGTAATTACGTAAAATATTTATACGCTCTAAGAAAACTGCCTTTCATTTTCACAAAAAAAAAAAAACGAAATTACTTTCCGAACAACCTAATACTTTGAGTAACAGTAATAAAGAAAATTTATTGTGTGTAGGCAAAAACGTAGAAGATTCAAGGAAATATTTAACATAGATTCATGACATTTCTTAACAGAAATAAAACTGCAAAACGTCAATTGTAGTTCTGTAAAGCATGTAAAACTATCTTTCATTCTGTAGTAAATACGATTAATACTGCCAACTTTCCTGTTGTAACTAACCGTTGGATGTTGAATGAATAGCTACAGCTATTTAATTTATATGTAGCCGGCATATTACTAAACATGTGCTTGTGACAATGACGGTATTCGTGAACTTTTAGAGAAAGCATCTGATTTATAGAGAAATGTGTCAATCTTACAATTGTAAGAATTTATTTCAGACATATTTTTTTTCTGTTTCTTACGTATTTATAAACATAAGCTAGTCACCCGGCAGCCATATACTGTCGAGTGGTAATTTTATGAAATGTACCCAGGGCTGGGAAAGGATGAGTTAAATTAGGTGGAATTCAGTTCGGTTAATTTCGGTTGAGGTCATTTTCCTCTTCCTACAGTGCTAAGATAGGGCCCCAGGGTGCTTTGCGTTGGGTTGGTATGATTGGGTTAGCTTAAATATTAAGAGTTACAAATACAATGTTCTATAATATCAGTTCTCCATGGTTATTGATATGTATAGGCATACTCAGTTCTTTCCTCAGTTGATCAACAAGATATTGAACAATAGGGTTCAACTTTTGATATTAATTGAATTATTTTGTTCGCTCTGTGAACTGCATAACAATCGAACTAAAGAATAAACTAACACAAGCAAAATCTTTGATAAATTATCTGGGAATGCTAGCAGCATTCATATAATATCAGAATTTATGTTATTGGGGTTAGGGATTTGAGTTGGATTACAATAAAAAAAGACGTTAAGAATCTGCTGTTAGAATTCTCGACCGTACATTGTTGTAAATGCATGAAATAAAAAGAATGTTTTTGCTATAACACCAAAGATTTTCATTGTCCAAAAATTTTCACCATGTAACAAAAGCCCTTTCACATAACCATTCTTGTAGCTGAGCATGGTGCGGGTTTGTTCGGATACAAAGCAGTCACGTGTATACTTCATATAAATTTTCGTGTCGGTATCGATCATGTGCAGCCGTTTCCCTTGATGTGGGCGAGTAATTAGCATTATTCAATGCGGTCGGATGCCGTAATTAGACTTCCGGCGTATACTGGCTGTTTGTGCAAAATCGAGCGGGAATTCATTTGTTACGGTGCGCGTACATATATAGTAGTTGAGCGACACTTATTTGATGGTCGAAGCCGACAGATAACCCGACAAATTGTATTTTAACACATCCTCGACTTGCAGGCATCTGGTAATATGTTGAAACATGTTGGCGTTGACTGAAACGAGGAAAACTTCAGCATTTTCTAGTGTTTACGTAAAGATGAATAGAGAGTGGTCTCACAAATTTCATAATGAGTTGATAAATGATGAAAGGTGGCTATGATAAGTCGCAATTAGCACGAGAAATATGAATTAAATACATATGATAATAATTACTAAATACATTTTCTAGGTGTACTAATAACAAAAATAAAAGTTCCAAATCTTCCGAAAACAAAAGATTTACAACCTCAAATTCTAAATATTATTTCTAACATAAAATTGCGATACTCAATATTGTATTAAACACCTGAACATAAAACGTAATACATAACTCCTTAATAAAAAAGAAACGTATAGTTAACTTCAGTAAAGAAACTTTTCTAATAGCCGAACCTAAACAGGAAACCAAACAATTTATAACACTACCGTATGAGAAAACTACGAAACGGGTGTCCCAGATGCTGGAGAAGTTAAATTTCAGAGTAGCTTATACCGATAATAATACTGTTAAAAGTTTGTTGGCGAATCCTTAAGACAAAATTCTTAATAGGCAAATCTGGCGTTTATCATGTCATTGTGAAAATTCCGAGAAAAGTTATGTAGGTCAGTCCCTCATATCATTAGAATAAGATTTAGGGATCATTTACCTCACCTTAGACCTTACTACAGACCATAAAACAGATGATAATATCGAACTAATAAAACAAATTGATACCTAGTAAAATCTACAAACACTTAAACAGTAAAACCTTTAATAACCGGACTAGGCCAATACCAGTACTTTTGAACTTTACTGCTAACTGAATTAGGAATCCATTGATTGTCACTGTACAAAATACATTTTATATTCAAAGTATCAGAAGAGAAGATAGCTGAGATGAAAATTGGATTAGACAGAATAAAATGGGATGGGTTTCATAAAGTTGAAATCTCAATATTTTCTTTACAACGTCGAAAATGAAGATACGTCTGATGGGGGAATTGACTTCTTCATACATAGGTTTTATTTTATATATTAACGATATCCCATCTGCCAAAATTCAGGGCTCCCTCATACTGTTCCCTTACGATGCGATGATCACAGAAATCAACAAAGATTACCACTCCCTAATGTCAACAATCGATTCAAACATCAGACAAGCAGAGGTTTGGTTTAATGCTAATCATCTCTGTCTTAATAACGCAAAGACGGAGAAGGTGGTCTTTACTTTGAAACATCATGCTGATCTGTTACGCAAAAAGGTGAAATTTCTAGGTGTCATCTTCGACACAGGACTAATTTTTGAAGATCATGTTGAAGACATTTCGAAAACAATTTCAAAAAAACATTTTTGTTATTCGTTGCTTGGTGAGATGTGCTGAGTTCCAAGTATGTATGATGGCTTATCACTCTCTTGTGCAGTCGCTTTGTTGCTATGCTACTCTTGTAGGGGATCATTCATCTTATACGCATAAGGTGTTTAGCTTACAGAGGAAAGCCCTTATATCTCTTTTGGATTTAAAGTACAGGGAGGATGGCAGAGAGGCCTACAAAAATTATGGAATACTGACTGTTCCCTCTTGCTATATTCTGCAATGTCTACTGTATGCGAAACGGAATACATATGTTTATGGTAGACGTGCTCTTGTACATGGACTTGATACTAGAACTAAAGATAATTTGTCCATCAATTATCTACGACTGTCCAGATTCAGAAATGCAACATCCTACTATACACCAGCACTGTTTAACAAGCTACCTCAATATGTAAGAGCTTTAGACTTTGCAAACTTGAAATTCGTTATAAAAAAGTACCTGAGTATCAAGGCCTTCTATTCAGTTGATGAATTTTTAAATATTTAATATTTAAAACAATAAAAATAAATAACAATAAATATTTATAAACACGAATAAACTCTAATAATCTAATCTAATCTAATTTAATCTAATCTAAATGTCTTGGTAATAAAATTTTATTGGTGGAAAGAATACCCACTAGAGTAGCATCTCTAATTCTAAGACACAAAATCCAACATTAAAATTACACAAGCATATACGACAAGTGATTGTACATGTACATGAACAGTTCACCATTTTGTGTAGAGATTTTAACGCTAAAATCGATCTAAAATTGTAGGAAATTTTGGATCTGAAGCCAGACATCGGGGCGTAACATTACTGAAATTCCTAGAACAGAATAACTTATATTTAGTCATAAACTACAAAAAGAAAGAAATCGCAGAAAGGTTTAAACCTCGTTTCGATGTGTGGATGACAGTGATAATATGCACCACTGAACACCCACAAATAGACAATATAATGAACCACATCAACAAAAAACACAAGAACATACAATTCACTTATGAGATAGACCAAAACAACAATATAAATTATATAGACCTCAATATCACCAAGAATAATAATAATAAAGTAACATACAAAATATATGGAAAACAGATACAAACAAACAACATAATTCATTATACCTCGGTACATCCCAAACAACATAAAGAAGCAACATTTGGAAGGTTACTCCATAGATTAGAATCAATTCCGATGCAGAAGAAGACTACCAACAAGAAATGAACATCATAACACGAATAGCTAGCAAACATGATTTCCCAATAGCATTAGTAATACAATTACACGAAAACATAAAGAACAAAAAGAGAAATATGGAAGCAAAAGACAACGCAGGAACCTTCACGTACATTGGACCTCACATCCACCGCATAACGAAAATATTCAAAAAACAAAACATAACAGCACATAGTATAAAACACAAAATACAACCAGCAAGAGAAAAAAAAAACAATGGAACAATCCGGAATATATAACATCAAATATGGTAGGTGAGATATGAAATACCTTAGACAAGCTGGCAGAAAATTTAAGGACATATATAACGAACACATAAAATCTTATATAAATAACAAACTTGACTTCAATTACGCTGACCATCTACACAGGAATTCCCACCTACATAGATGTATAGAGTAAAATTTTTCGAGAACCTCGAGATATTCAAAGAAACCTTAAAAAACAGCAATTAATATCCAAGTCAATAACAGCTCGCATCCTATATTCTATTGAACCCATAAAACTCGTGCAATAAAATAAGAATCTACCTTTATAAGATACAATAACGTAAATGACACCATTCTTGAAAATAGCGCAAATGCTAAAACATGTGGACTAAGAACAGAAACCAAATGCTCGTCAAGTAGGTAAAACATATCGAACTTACTAAGAAAACAAGAGCATGAAGGTGTTATGCAGAAGACATGGTAGTAGAGAGAGTGATATAGTGATGATCATGATATAAACTATAACTATTTCATCGATATATTCATTTCTAATCACCCTGTATAATATGAAATAGAGAAGAAATGCTTAAAATTGTTGAGGAGTTTTGTTGCGAACTATGCAAAAGCCAAGACGAGAGTAGTGGGAATAGGCTAATTCCAGAACCTCCTCCCAGAACAAGGTCAAGGTCAAGGTCAGTTCACCTGAGTGAATCTGACCTTGACCTTGGCCTTGACCTTGTTCTGGAAGGAGGTTCCGGAATTGGCCAATTCAAGATCACCGACCTTGGTTTTGTACTGGAAAATACATTGCTAAGGGCACCTGACCTCGTCAAGGTGAAGGTCAAGGTCAGGTTCACTCAGGTGAACTGACCTTGACCTTGTTCTGGGAGGAGGTTCTGGAATTGGCCTATTCCCACTACTGACGAGGAACAACCAGACCCGGAATCATTGACACAAAGTAAAGGTATTGTTAGTCTTACCAAAGATTAATACCAGAGAGACAGTTAGTTTGATGAAAGTGTGTCCCAACCATTACCAGTTTCGCTTCTTTCTTTCCATATCTGTAATTTTCCATAAGTCGTCATTGGTTATTTTTTCTGTCCAACACATTTTGATGATGTTTGCAACTTAAAAAAAAGTTGAATAATTACTGACTTATACAAATTTCCCTGTTGAATAACATAATATTCCCCACACTGAAATTGGTCCATTTACCAAATTAGTAGATTCCGCCTTACTTCAGTGATCAGCAAAACATCAATTAGAAGTTTAAATTAAAGGAAACTTCCCTCTCTGTATACGTACCGTTTCGATAATATGAATGCTCTCTACAGGGTATTTTAAACACACATTAAACGTTTTGAGGTAAAACTATTTCAAGGGTTCATAACAAATAATAACAATCAATTAAGACAAATGTAATAAATGTTGAGAATCGCACGTTGAGATAAAACAATAGCACTGGTTTCATTTCAAAGATATTCCGAAAATCGTCATACACTGCTTAACCCTATATTCATATGAACTGAAACTAATTTAGTATAATGCTTGTTATAACATATATTGTGATAAAAAGCAACGTAAGCATTGCAGGAATGATCTAAATACAACAAACGCATTCATTAACCTTCATATGACCTTCATATTAATTAACAATTACTGCTAACAAAGGCTTTCTAAAGTATGTAGCCAACGATGGAACAGAATGATAAAAAGTTCCACAAAATAAGAAGGTTAGGTGTCCAAAAGCCAATATTCGGAGCTACGCCTTAGGGCTTTCAGACTACAGTGCTGATATTTCAAGTATGAATGGCGCTTTTTCTCTCTTCCTATCTCCTGATATTTTAAACGTATTTAAAAAAAAACAAACAGAAAAGCATTTTATAACAAATGGAATAATGAAAATTCAGCTAGAATTAAAAACTGTTTACCTATTGATTCTATAGAGATCGAAGCTTATATCGGTCTGATACTTGGCGCTCTTCACAGTTCTAAAGAGGTTGTCGATATGATTTGGTGTCAAGATACTTCTTACTGTCGTCATTTCAGTGCTTTGATACCTATGAAACCAGGCAGGAACGAAAATCTATAGATAAGTTAGCTCCAATAAGAGATATTCTCGTTTTCAATTGTAAAACATCTCTCAATCCAGGCAACCATTTTTATATAGATGACCAATTTATACCATTTAGGAGCAAGGCTCCGTCCAAGTTTACATGAAGAGCAAACTTGATAAGTGTGGTATAAAAATATCGGCTCTTCTAGGCTGCAGTACTTCTTACATTGCAAATACGCAAGTATATTTTGGTAAGTTTTTCGGATCGGTAAATAAAATAAACAATATACTTAACTTATGTCTCTATTTATTTTTAGGGAAGCAAGGCAACAAACCAGAAAAAGGTCGAGATCAAGCAGTGGTCCTAGACATGGTGGAGCATTTAGGAGGCGGATTTGATATAACGACCGACAATTTTTTTACGAATTTAGAGCTTGCCGACAAACTATGGGAAAAATATTAATCTGTGTGGAACCCTTTGAAAAAACAAACCATTTATTCCCAAAGAACTTTTCCAGCACCGTATAAGTAGAGATTTTCAAGCATGTTTACTTTTAGAAAGAATAGAACCCTAGTGTCTTACGTTCTGAAAGACAAAGCTGCCGTCATCTTGCTCTCAAGTGAGCATACTGATGATAAAGAACAATTTTATAAACCGGATATTATTCTACATTATAATGCAACGAAAGGGGCTGTCGATACCACAGATAAATTACCCAAAGAATATCCTGTGCAGAGAGGGAGAGAAAGATAAATCGGTGGCCAATGGTCATATTTTGTCATCTTATAGATATAACGGGAATAAATTCTTATAAATTGTGGTTGCTAAGAAATTCCGATTGGAACAAGAACAGCTTAGATAAACGCAAACTGTTTATCTTAACATTAGGCAAAGAAGTCATAAAGAAGAACGTTTTCCGAGGATATAATAAATACATTCAGCTGAGTACAAAACGTCACATGACAGATGTGTTTCCCGAACTATAGCGGCCCATAGAATACAGAGTTGATCAACAAAATAACACCAGGGGGCGCTGCTACATCTATCAAAGGGAAAAAGACAGAATAATAAGAAAAGCATGTTTCAAGTGTAACAAATTCGTATGTTAGAACGGAGACAGTTTGTAAAAATTTTACAAATACTATGTAATTACTGAGTTACTATTTGTTACTAATTATTATTTGTGTGGAATTTGAGTGTAGTTGTTATTTGTCATTAATTTTAACTAATACATGTATTATATTAAAAACAAAAATACAACTGAATTTTTGGATGATAACGTAGATGGATAAGGTTCACCTGGACGGAGAACCTGGGAGGATAGCAGGGCCGTCAGGGTTGTCGTCATTTTATGATCGTCCAAGAGAATACGGTATGTAACTCTTGTCACCGGAAGTCATATCAACCCACATGCTCCGAAATTCTATATGTTATGTAGTGTTGTGTTCCTATATACCGACGCATAAGTAGGTAGATCGTAAATTTGTTATCGTACTTCCTGGTTGGTTAATGAAAAATTCAATATTCTCCGAAAATAAAATATCTTCCGGGTATCTTCCGTCTTGACGTAATTTTACGACGGCTGGTAGGCATATTTTCCAAAACACTTTACGATCCGGATCCGGTTCGAATTCTAATTTCTTTCAAGGGGTCGGAAGGAAGGCAATATCCTTCCAGCAATAAAAAACAATGTCAGGCGAACAGTAAACACATCTCGCGGAAACGTTAGAGGAAAACTTTAACCGCTACCATCAACGGTCCACGATCCAATAAAAGCTGTTCATCCAATCGGAAGCTACCTGTAATTAAGAATGACTTTTAACTGCAAATTTGTTTTATACCACGATTTTCCACTATGCTTATTAATAATCCGATCTCAATATCCGACAGCAATATTATTTTTCTATAAGCAAATTATCGAAATAGTAGTATTATCGGTTAATTAAATAATACTTTCTATTAATTTAAATCACGACAATTTGACAATCCCTCCAGCCTACGTATTATCGCACACACGTTCCAATACTAAATTTTACAAATTTCCATTCCACCGTATTATCAACGGTGAACTCAAGAATTTCTGCTTGGAATTTTATGTCCGGCACATGTCCCGGCCTTTAATTCCATATAAGATGTCAGTCGTAATGGTAGACAGGATACCCGCATGCCGACCGTATCGGGATCGATATTTGAAATTCCGCCGTTTGCGGAACAAAATTTTGTCACGTACGAGACTCCAAATGAAATTAAATCGATTTTACATTTCTGCTGCATACAATGTATTCGCGTTTCGCGTTGTTATGCAGTTGAATAAAAACAGGATAAAACAAAACAATTACGCAAAAAGCCATTGGTGACAATTGTAGATTAATTGAAAAACATTTTCGCTCAGCCGATTTTTTCATCCATTCTTTTGCATCTATTGGTTTGTTTTGATTTTATACCAGTTATCGCTTTCAATTCCAAATATACCGATTTCCATTCCATTAGAATCCAATAAACCGTTTCAGCGAGTTTAACTTTTATTATACCAATAGACATTAAGCTTACTGAAAAACTGATTTATCTAAATTTTGTCTGAGAAGGGAATATTGGGTCCCTATTCGCAAATTTATATTTATTTTCTATTAATATAAACGCTTAAAAAAATTCTAAAAATATATTTTTTACTAACCAATGCTTCCAAACACACAAGTTTATGAACGGTCGTATGAAAGTATTGTCAAATAAAAAATGTTCGCTTGATCATTTTGAAGTGATCATATCACTTCATTCTTAATCATTAAAAAGTTAACATTTCATAGGCCACAAATTAAAATTTTATTCTACAGGATATAGTTTTTAGTAAATCGAATCCGAGAAATAAACCGAATAGTGACACTTACTTCAACATGATTGCTGAATAAATCATTCTCATGGAAAAGAGCCAAGTCCTATCGAATGCGAAGTTCAATAGATCATTCGACATAATCTTCACCCAGTTATACATAACCCAGTTTCTTAATAGACACGCTGTATACGTAATGTTTCCAAAATAATGCATAAGAGTTCGAAGGATGATGCCCAATATCAATTCCGGAAAAAAATTCTAGAAATATATGTACGTAATTTCATTAAGATAACGACCTTGAATATATATATTGGTTTCCAATAGATTCATTTTCCCCGTAGAAGGTATGATTCCTCACATAAAATATTTAATTCTTTTTTTTTTTACTTTCTCGTAATAGAAAGTGTTGCATTCGAAAAAAAATCGATGTCGAGATTTTGATAGATGAATTAGGTTACTTGTAGTCTTTTTGTAGCCTATCTGTGCTATTTTTGGTGGTTGCTCCTGTAAGTCATTTGTAGACTGCTACGTTAGACTGATTAAAAGATTACTTTACATACAAGCTAATTACTATGTAATTTGGTCATAATAAGGATTTCGTAAAAATCGTTCATACGGTTGAGGTATTTAACTTTTATTACAACTTTTTGTAACAAAATATATTTCATGTGCTAGTTTTTATTCTCATTGATTAATATCTATGCAAAATAGTTATTTATCGTCTTTGGTTTAAACATTAAACTAAGATGGTTTAAAATGTAGAGTTCTCATTCATATTATACAGGCTGTTCCCTGAGGTAACCGACAAACTTATATCATGTATTCTAGAGACGATTCTGTTCAAAAAAGTTCATATACATCACAGCTCAATTACTTTTCATTCTCGATAAGGAATATCGATAAAAGAAGACATTTATTAAGAAACTATATAATAACATAAAAACTAATGTTATAATAATTGCTCGAATTGCGCCCCTGTGCATTCCAAACATGCTGCTAGTCTTTGAGCTTTGTTTTGTTGCTAGTTAATATCTGCAAGTTCATTTCGCAAAGAATCTACTGCCTCAACTAATCTGGCTATCAAATCTTCTTGCTTATTATAAACACGTATCTGGCTTACCATTATTATAAACACGAGATTCAAGGCAACCCCAAAAGAAAAGTCAGGAGAACGTGCAGGCCATACTATAGGGCTTCCCCTTCCTATCCACTGTCTACAAAACGTGTCGCGCCGAGATTCTAGTGCAATATTTTCTATGTATTCTGTCAAAGTATTCTCCAAAAAATAGCGATAATAATTTGCCGTAAGACGATTTTCAATAAAATGCGGCCCAATAATGTGATTATTTAACAACCTACACCATACATGCACAGAGAAGCGTTCTTGCCGATTGTCCACAACTACACCACATACAAATTACATTAACTGATGCACATTTCTATTTTTGTCGATATCTCGAAAACAAAAAAGAATTGACCTTTGATGCATACGAACTTTTTTGATCAGAACCACTTCCAGAATACATAATATAAATTTGTCGGTTGCCTCATAGAGCACCTTGTATATTCCTTCGTGAGTGAAAAAATCGATTTTGTGTTATTAATCTCAAACAACACCCCATTAATAGAAGAATTGCTAAAGTTAAGCCACGCCATATTTCAACAGCTTACTGCTTGATATCAGTGCAACATTATTTTGAATAAGATCCTCGCTTATATGTATTTGATTTTTTCTATTAAACTTTAGTTAGGCTAATAAATCTGCTAAACTCTATTATAATCACTTGTTTTACTAAACATTAATATATGCGCCATGTGCTTTTCTTGTTTTGTTTTGTAATTGTCGAAACACATATTGTGGAGTTGGGATTGTCATGCATGTGTTGCAGAGGTTGAGGCATTTAACAGTGTATAATTATTATTGGTAGCTTAGATTGTCAAGAATAAGGAAGGTCTAAATACAAAAGGGACTCAGGGCAACCGAGATGTTGAAAAATCTCAAAGTAGGGATGAGTCTGTATCAAAATCAGTGGACTTTATCAAGCAGATCTACAGCTGCAAATAACCTACATTCCACTGAGCATAAAAATGTAAGAAGAAGCTACCAAACAAGTTTCATTACAGCAAGAACAATGTTAGTGTTATTGTTGATTTGGACACCATTACAATTTTTTCTGTATTTTGTAAACTGTAAATTTTGTTATGGAACTAGAGGTGCTATAAAGTGTGACACATGCATTATCATCATGCAGAGATGAAGTAGAAATCTCAAAGCTTGAATATACAGGGCATGTCAAAAAAGTTGTGGATACTCGCATAAGGAAACAAAAGAATTAAATGAAAGGAAAGTCCTAAAAGATTATGGTAAAAGTATCTAAATCACCGTCTGAAATGTTGCCGTTGCGGGTGTAAGTAGAACCCAAATGATAGTTTCAACAGCTTACTTTCATGATGACTCCCTAAAGCCATGGAAGCGCTATGGGCTTACAACTTAAGAATTTATCGATGAGAGTTCAGTTATGATACCAAATATTTGACAAGGCCTTCATATGAATTCTGGGATGTTTACTAAAGTTTATTTATTAAAGCTTACTTACTGGAAAGTTTAACTATTGAAGGTCTGAAACATATTCACACAACAAGAAAAACGTGCTAAGTAGGCTCAGGAACAAAACAAATAAACTAAAGGTTAAAGAAACATTGTTAAGAGGATAAAATGATATGATGGATAAAATGATATGGTGCATTTTAAGCCATATTCGTGTTTTGTTTTCCTGTTGTAGTTGCTTTATAAGTTAATATGTGTTTTCTATTTCTGATAGATTTTTGTGAAAAACTACAATTGCAAACTTGAAATTTTGCAAAGTTAATAAGAACACTAAATAAAGTGATATTTTATATTTCATAATAATAAAAATTGTATTTATTATACTATGGAAGGTGATGCCACCAAAACATTGGTGTTTGCAAGTTTATTTTGAGTTTGATTGACATTTTATGATTAAAATATTTGAAACTAGTTTATTTTGTATAATATTGGTTGCTTACTCTATTGACACTCTTTTTGTCATGAAAGTAGAAAGTCGTACTCCTACCTAGAGTTCCTATTCAGAGGCCAATTTATTTTTTTTGGTTTCAACAAAAAGTAGTAAATTATTTATTTCACATCTAGGCGGAATATCCACGGCAAAACATCAAATTCATGATAATTATATGTTAGGCAATAACCTAAATATCGATTCTATTAAACTGGTTTCAAGGAACAATCATTTTTCAATTCAGCTTATTTTCATAACCAAATAATATTTGATTACAATAAATTATCTGTCTGAAAAATTAAGCCTGCATTCGATCTGAAATGAAAGTGTTGAACTTAATAATTGATTTAAAATTACCTCTTTTAGAATCAAATTCGAATAGTTTTAATAAAAACAAATCAGCGATGGTATTGAGGTAATAATTATGTGTAATAGTTAACACACTGGCCTATAACAGCTATCATGTACATTAACAAATTAATATTTGAGAAAATGACAAAAACCATTAATTAAATGTAAATTATAAGTCTAAAACAAAATACCTTTAGACTTGTTGCCCTTCATAAAGTAATCTCAATCTTTTGATAACTACATCGCCTTGAGGGTCGTAATTAAAGTACTAATTATTCCGACTTTTACCTAGTTGTCAACTCCGATTCTGAATAAGCAAGGACAAATTCAGGTGTCCCTATTCATTTGCATTTGAGCGGATTACTGGAAGCTGAACAAATCGCACTTTTAGTCTGGAGGCAACTGCAGCGGGCGCAAGTTCCCAAACAGGGTTGTTTGTCAAGAACTTTATCTTCCAATTAGAGCTTTTGTGCATAATTAAATAAACGCGAAATTAATTTATGACCGCAGTCGGAAACTGTTTTAGCGTATTTTGTCACTTTGGGGTCGCGCGAGCTGACAGAGAAAAACACTAAATTTTTTTTAATAGTATTGAGCTGCTCTCGGTAACCAATCCGGATTCTGGTCTGTTTTCTTCCTTTATTTATTCTCCGTATTTCCGTATACTCTCCCTTGACAACAGAAATGTATATCTACCACATGATTAATTAAACGGTATGCGGCAGATGGTATAACCGCTCAAGAGAGATTTTCAGTTATTACTGTACGTCAGCAAAATTAATACCTCCAGATTTAAACCGAAATAAGCCCGCCTACTTTCCGAAATTAAACGGGATTAAATTTTGAAGATGCAATAATTCGGCCGCACCCAGATCCTCATTACTTTAAGCTCGACTCTGGTTGTTCTATAGGATGTGGCACTGGGAACAACAGCCGCAGAATTCGTATTGTATAGGGAGAATTTAGAATTTATGAGATAGATTTATGTAGTCAACGCTTTATGGCTTTACTCACGTGCTCCAGTTTGTGGTGGCGCATGGTTATTTATTGTTGTCCTGCCGTTGTTTGTTCGTGGTATTAATTGCACGGTAATTGTACAAAATGAGTTGTGGTGCGAAGTAATTATACATGTATGCAGAATCTTCTAACTCACCTCAATTAACAACTTTGTACTATTGAACCCGTTTGTATCATTTGGTGACCGTGTTAATTTGTCCTGATCAATTAATTTTTAATTATCTACCATTTGCTTTATGCAAATTTAAGAGTTAATGAGCTTCGAAAATCGACCAGATTTTCGAACTGATTTTGTGCTCCAGGCCTATAATTTAAATTAGTGTAAATTAAAGCTGAATTTGTAATTTACCGAAGGTTTGTTTTGCTTTAGTTTCGGACAGTTTGCTTTCTGATTAAATCTGTAAACATAATGGAAACACACTGAATTTTCATAATATCACATTACATACATTACTAATACTAATATATATTTGCAGGTAATTTATGTGGTAATATCGCACGAAATTGCTAAATACCAACTTTACGGTAATTTAGCAGAAACAATACAACCGTATATACCAATCGACCGCATAATAATGAGTTATGGCACAAAGAGCTCCTTATTATTATTGCTATTAACGAGAAGTTTAAAATTATTAATAAATGGTGGCGATAATCGATTATATTCATCTCGATTCTCAATACAACATCCAGGATAGTCTAACAAAAATTAGTGTACGTTTGAAGTCACATTTATAACTTTTTAGGGTAGCTTTTTTGACTATTTCTCGCTTGGCTTGGATTGTTAACCTTAGGGTAGGTTTATTTGGGTGTTTATGATTGGTATTTCCATATCCTTTCAGCTCATTTGTTATTTTTATTGTCTTGTTTACGTCAGGACCTATCCTAGATCATTGTCTCATGTTTGATTCATTATAACGTTGTGTTGCGTAAGTAATAGTTTGAAGAACGAGTGTAAATATGTTTTTCTGTGCTGTATTTAAATTGACTAAAAATATAACCTCGAACCTTACAAGGATTGTACGATGATGAACAATATGACGATTAACTTGAAGGTAAGATATCGAGCGCAATGGAAAGCGATCTTAGCAATGAACATGTGCATGTTAGTGATCAGCACAGTGACTGTCCACCCTAGGGTGAGTAAAAAACTAGTTTTTGTACCGGCCCAAAAACGGTTTGAAGAGGTGACACCACCCCTCAAAGTTTCAGCGATTTTCGCTTTTTGGCGAATAACTCCGTAACGAACACAGATAAAAATTATGTTGTACCCAGGAATATTCGCCTTCAAAAACTACATCACACGCGTGATGTAGTTTTCACAATCGAAAATTGCAACCCATTATAAATTAAAAATCTTAAGAATGTACCTGTTTATAAAGCAGGCTGCAAGTTTTATCTACCGTCAATATGTTATATGAGTTACATCTGGAATTATAAGTTTTAAAGTGTTCACGTGATAATCATCAAATAAATATGCACTCTTCAGGTACATCGGATACTTTGCGGATATCTTTCTATTACAATTATATTATTTATAGGTAAATATATCGATAAGCGCGTATTGAGTTAATTATGATTTGAAATATTCACGTGATAACCTTAATCTCATAATTCACTCATTATGTGAACTTTTATTGTTTGCGTGCATCAGATATTTTGTATATACCTGTTATTACAATTATTTTTAATTAATTGATTTAATCATATCAATAATTTACGTAATAATACAATAAGCGTAAATTCGTTTTATTACTTTCTTTGAAGATAAGTATTTTTGTTTCAAATATAACGTAAATGCAGCTTAGATGTTGCAGTGGAGTTACTCTAACGATTATCGAACGGATCAGTCT
>JAWQRM010000122.1:0-29905 GCA_033557675.1 Coptodactyla brooksi
CAAACCAAATCCCCTTGGACTTTTTTTATTTGTATTTGGTTGGTGCGCAACCCTCTCTTTGGTTGGGGGGCCCCACGACCTTATTTGGTTTTCAGTCCGGACACATGGAGTCCCAGAGGCGTATGTCCGGTGGATCAAACTACTCTACAACGGCGCCACCAGCGCCGTACGATGTGCCGCCGGTACCACCGACCCCTACGCAATCCAAGTAGGTGTCCACCAGGGGTCAGCCCTATCACCATTATTGTTCATTCTTTGTATGGATACGGCGTCTGCGGGCCTATACAAATCACACCCATGGACCCTACTATACGCTGATGACGTCATGATAGCCAGCGAAACCAGAGAAGGTCTCGAACATTTCAACGAATGGAAATTGCGCCTAGACAACTTTGGCATGCGATTTAATCTGGCAAAAACCGAATACATGGAATGTGGACCTCAAACGAACGGAACGATCATGGTTGCTGGCGCACCACTCGCTAAAACCGTCGAGTTTCGATATCTCGGATCCCGGATAGCCTCGAATGGCGATTTGACAGGAGAGGCACGATCACGAATCAGCAACGCTTGGATGAAGTGGCGCCAAGTCACTGGAGTCCTATGTGACAGGAAAATTCCTATCCGACTAAAGTCAAGAATCTACCGTACCGTCGTCTGGCCAGTGGCATTGTATGGAGCAGAATGCAGGCCCGCAACAAAACGACAGGAACAATCACTGCATACGACGGAAATGAGAATGTTGCGGTGGACGCTGGGCCTCACACGATTTAATCGTGTAACGAATGAAGACGTGAGGAAGAGACTCGGAGTTATCCCCATCCAGCAAAAAATGCAAGAAGCCTGAGTCCCGAAGGTCGGCGGCGCCAAGGACGTCCGAAAAAACGGTGGACGGATTTCCTGCAAATAGGCATGCGACTCGCTGGCGTCCACCAACCCGATGCCACAGACCAAGCACGGTGGAGAGCGAAATGCAAAAAGGCGGACCTTGCACCCATGCGGGATTAACGTCAAGAAGAAGAAGAAGAAGAAGAGGACGACAAGAGGCCACAAATGATACTAGATTATAATCTGCCAAAGGGGTGTTTGGTACGTTAGATGAAAGTATTGCAGAATATACTGGCAAAAGAAAAACCATTCGATGGCCTATTATTTTGTTCTATAATATACAATCGAGTCGCGATAACTCGAAGTCAAAGGGACCGGCTAAATACCTTCGAGTTATCGGAAGTTCGAGTTATCGGATGTCGCCCCCTCCTCCCTTCCCAAGCAAAACTTTTGTTATAAAAAATCGTGTATGGTCGGCGTTGTGCTTTGAGGCGACGTCTTTTTTCTTACATTGCGGATTCCGTTCAATTTCATTGATTAATTTAGCTTTTTGTGTCAAACTAAGCGTATTTAACTTCCGTTTTAACATTATTCAAAGCGAACGTAAACGTGCGGTATAGTTCCCCCCACTCACCAATCAGAATCAGTCTGCGAGGGGAGAGGGGGTTTCCGCGCCCGCAGACTGGGAGAGTGACACAATGCAAACGGGTTTTTCCCATCTGAATGATAAGGAATGCGATCGATAACTTCGACTTAAAAGGTGTCACTTCGACATATGGAGATAACTTTACATTGAAAAACATTAAATTCTTTTGGGACTTGAAAATTGAATGAAAATTTCGAGATAAACGAATATTCGACTTATGAGGGTACGCGACTCGACTGTACTTGACGTTGGTACTTATGCTAGTGCTTATTTCTGCTATGGAGAAAAATAAATCCAGATTGGAATAAGAACGTTCTGTACAAGAAAAGTCTATTTCTGGAAGAATTGGGCAAACTGATAGTAACAAGTCATTCAACAAGCTACTGCCATAATAAAGCAAATTCAAGATCAACGTGGCGAAGTAGCAGTGCCATCTACATCTGGTACAATAAGTGAAAATAAAAGAGCACGATGTAAAATGTGTCCATCAAAATGTGACAAAACAGGTACAATATATTGTAAGTGTAATAAATATTTGTGTAAGGTGCATGTGATGTCTGACTGTCATCAGTGTAAAGATTAGGCAGTAATTAGATGCACATCACAATTTATTTGGTATTCTCTCTTGTTTTTAGATTTAGTGTTTGTAATGCTTTTTATTATAATACATTTTACTTTTGTTAGTAATAAGATTGCTTTTCATCGTTGTTTGCGTTTATGTACTGTAATAAAATCACAATATATTAATTTCGAGCTATTCTTGACGATCCTCCTGTACCTGCATACATCTGGTCACTATGACCCCAAGGACTACAAGTGTATAGTAAAATTAAGGAGAACAGTAGGGTTAAATCAGTGTCTCCGCGTAAATTAAATCGTGAATCAAGACGATCGAGAAGACTGGGTCGACATTAAATGAGAAAAAAACCGAGGGCCGCGGAGCAAAAGGAGCGAAGAGAACGTCACGCAAGTTCTCGTCAGGCAACCTGCCATATATCCAATGCGAATGGGCCGGTAGTGAAGGATATGTTTTCTAACAAATTGATATCGCGCAGAGGTTATATCTCATGCCCCCCACGCAGTCCAGATTTGACGCCTTCTGATTTTTTATGGGGTTATCTCAAAAGTCGGGTTTGCATAAATAAACCAACCACAATATCCCAACTTAAGGCAAATATTCGTCAAGAAATAATCGACATCTTACGGAGTTTGTACCAAAGAGTGTTTCAAAATCTCGGCACTAGATTCAAGGAATGCCAGCGTCGAGATAGTACACATTTAGACGACGTTAGTTCTACGTAGTGATCTTCTCATTTGTCTACTTTTATTTAAACATGTACACTCATTTTTGATTACACTTGTAGCTTTTCTTTCTTGTGGCAGAAAGGAAGCATGTCTACATCCTTACTTTCTGAAAAATACTTTTCGCAAGTCATTTGTTTACAAAATTTCATGGACAGGAAATCTCAAAGTTTACTAGGAAATAAGTAAGGAAGGAAGCATAATGTTTATGAAACACGTATAGCCTATTTTATTTTAAATGTCAGTATCCACAAATATATTAGCACAATGGTTTTATGCCTGGAATGATTTATTACAGCTTTAATACACTTTTATTTTATCTACATTCAGATTTCCTATGGCATATGAATTTTGGCTAATACAGATAATGATCGATAATTTGCAATTATAAACATCCTGAAATATAAACTGATATTATCGCACCTTTGTTCTATCATGTTGATTATACATATTAATACGTATTTTAATCTTTTTTTAGGAAAATTCGCAACATTAGCCTTACTTTGTCTCTGTGCTACTCTCCAACCATCAGTCCAGGGAGGCTTATATTTTTTGGTCTTCATATGTTCTGCGACATGGGTGTCGTGTTCGAAAAGATTAGGAAAAGGTTTTGCAATTGTGATCAGAATGACAATGGTTGTCCTGTTCGCCCATATATTAGCTCTCTTTCTATTTCAACTACACTACTTTCAAGAGATTCTTGGGACTGATAGTCCATACCAAAGGTAGGAAATAAGGTAATTAAAAAACCCGTTGTTAACATGGAATTTTTAATAACAGGTACTTTGCTCTAACAACATTCTACACGACAAACACATCGGGTGATCCAAGGCAGTTCATCTCGGCAACAAATGAATGGGACAGCATCCTGAATCCTTTTATGCTTGTTCTACTCTTTTACATATCGGCCTTACTATCGAAAGAATTAATAAAGCCTATGGTAAGTGATGTTGATGGTAAAGTAAAGATATATCTCAATGATAATTGTTCTAACTAACGGTTGGGAGTGATAATTTTTTTAGCCGCAAATAAAACCAGGCGCTTTTTCGCGTCTAGAGGGCAGCTTCAACGGGCCTCTCCGACGGCAAGTCTCGAAACGACTGTCGGACAGGCGCCTGCTAAGATCTGCCACAACTAGAACTCGTTGGCATAATGCCACACGAAAAGTCAGAGTAAGGGCGAAATAACACAAATGCTGTCATGGCTGTTTTTATAATCTTATTTTGCGAAAATTTGTTGATGTACTTTTTATGTTTCTTTAACCCGACGCCGATGATGCTAGGTCATATTGGCCGGGGAATACACATGCAATTGAAATCTGCAAGTAGCTTGCATGCAAGTAAATAACGTATGTCTGTAGATGGCACAAGGGGGTATATTTCCAAGTGAAATGGCATACAACTTGAAAGTTTTAAATTAAAGCCTGGCGGCAGTTTGTCATATGGCCCATTCCACATACAGTCATTGATAGTTTGCTTGAGTTCCCCCACTATCACCACAGCAGATTGCATGTCAAAAAATCAAATTTTCATGTTGGATCCGTTTGTTTGCCATTTTATTAGGTGCACATGATTGATTAATAATACTAAGAAAAAAAATCATATGCTATGCAAGCTACTTGCATGCCTTCTACAGGCATGCCTCTTAATGAATACAGGTATATCAGCTGGTACTTGCAAGTACCTTGCATGCCATTGTGCATGCATGTGTATTCCGGTCCATTGACCTGAGGTGATTTCAAACGGTCTTATATATTTTTTTACCCTTCCATACAATTGGCCGTTTATGTAGCTGGAGATACAGTCCTCTCTACTCAAACCACTGGTGTATTCAGTGCAATGCCACCTACGCAACAAGATATATGTGCTTCAAATCAGAACGGGTAAATATGACATGAAAATAATTATTTTCGTGTCATTGGCGCCGGGTTAATAATAATAATATTTGTTACCAGTAATTACTTTTTGGCCAGTGTAATTTTCCTCTGCAAGCTCCTATAATAATAAATCGTGGTGTATCATGCCCAGATGCTTGATTCTGAGGCTGCAGGTGTGGTTAAGAAAATGCATAATAATAATATATTCAAAGCGATTGAATTTTTTGTCATTGTAAGGGTATCGAAAATCAACATTTTTGGAAATTTTGAGCTTCAGAATTTCTTCAAAGAAGTTTAAACTTATCTGTCAGCCATATGATTAAATTAGCTACCGCTATTAGGATTTAACTAACTTATAATCAATTATAGTTTCAGTCTACTTTATATTGAGTGGTATGATATGATGTTATTACTGCTTTTATTACTATATGAAATAAGTAATTATTTAATAGTGGAGCACTTGCCATGAAAGCGGAAGATCGCAGGTTTGAATCCTGCTTCAGCATTCTAAAATGAAATGGTATTCTCCACATGCAGGAATAGCAGTTCCATTACAAAAATTCTTACACCATATCAGCATATTCAACATGTGCATATATACGTCTGGTTATAACTGCACCTACGTATAGTTGACAATTGAATTAATGTTCATCTCTTAAAACATTAACTTCGTCCTGAATCACAGGAAGAGTAGTTAATATTCTTCCTGTATATACTTCATAACTTGCAGGTTTTTGCATAATAGCGTACATGTTTGACAAGTATCTGGTAACAAATGTATTAATTCACTGTTCATAATTTTCGTTCTCATCCTTAATCAATATTATTTATGATCTTTCTTTCTCTCTCTCTCTCTTTATCTATCTATTTTTAAATTGAATGTATTACACTTAACCACAGAAGCCCGAGGTGAAAATAAGCCACTTACCAAAACGCATGTCAAAGTTACAGCTTATTATGGAAAAAATCAGATTTTTACTTATAAACCCAAAATGAGTTATCACATTAGTTTGAATGTTCATATTTACTTATTATAAATGGCATTGATTTTTACCTACGCAGAAATCATAAGTTTATCATACTTTTTAAAGTTAAAGAGCAAGATATGCCAGATGAATTGTGTTTCCATAATAATAGTGTCGTAAACTGCTGCAAATCCGTACTGGATAAGACAAACTCATTTTCAAAACATTTGGAGTGTTAATGTTTGGTGAGGAATCATCGATGGGCATCTAATAGGATCTTATTTCTATCAAAGAGAAATTTTGTGTCATTTTGAAGTGTGTGTTACAAAAGCATTGCGAAAACATTGTTCGAAATGCTTAGAATGCATTGGCTGCATGCTAATGGCAGACAATAACGTTTTTGCATAGCACTCTAGAGTCGAACATATTTATTGATTTATTTAGAAAATTTTGTTATAAAACCATAAATTTTTTGTACTCGCATGAAAAGAATAAACGAGCAGCTATCAAATTTTTCTGAAGAAAGTGTACCACTCCATTTAAAAAACTGTAACTTGATTTTTTTGGAGACGCCTTTTAGGTGTGTGAACATCAACTCTAGGTCTGACATACAGCTCTTTGCTTACTCTATACGACAGTTTTTCTCCTGAAACGATATCTCTTACCAATTCCAAAATATTCGAGTAGGGAAATCATCCTTGGATCACTGTACATATGTACAATCTATTTGTTGGAACAGACTTCTTCCATGTTTCAACGAGATGGCACTTATCTTCACCTTGAACTGGCCTTACTTCGAATATACTATATGTAGGCATACGCATACATAAATACAATTATACAATACACATACAGGGTAGGGCAGAAACAATTAGACGATTAATAGCTTGAAAATGAACACTTTAATTGAAAACTAAATAATAGGTACACAAGTGTAAAGAGCATGAAAAAGCATTTCGTTTTCAAGTCACTTTTTGAGATCACTAAGGTGAGCTCCATTGGAGGTAATTCACACCTTTGTATGTTGTCTCAGATTGTCCATGACTTTCCTCAGCAAATCCAGAATTGCATGAATATCTTCCCGGATGTAATCCTTCAGTGAGTTGAAAATGAGCTTTCTCGGACATTATCAGGTGACCAAGGAATTGCAGCGTTGTATCGATTATTTGCAGAAATGTCCTGCAAAATTCGTTCTACTGATTCAAATCTCGGGGAAGGAGTTGTTACACTGAATTTTAAAGGGCTGAAACTTTAAATCCTCATGTAAGATGCATCGAACGGATCTAGGCGACGAGCAGAATAAAAAGGACTGTGCTGGAAAGCTTGTGCCACTCTGCGAATATTCTCCAGTGTTTGCGTAGGTCAAGGGCGAACAGGAGGCTTCTTGTCGACAATGGATCCTGTAGACCTGAATTGTGTAACCTAATTCATTATTGTTTGGTGTGTGGGAACCTTTCCATTTCTTTCAATGTCGAAATGTTGTCGAAAAACTGGCTGCATTACCGCAGCGGAATCCTTATTCTTGAAGGACGCTTCCACAGAAAAAGTTCGATGCTCATCTGACCAATGCTGCATGATTACCAAGGGCTTTAAACTGCTTTACTCAGCGATGTGTGTTTCACTGTGTCAACTACAAAATTGTTGGCGTGGCGCCAAATTCAAATTGTCTAATTGTTTCTGCTTCATCCTGTATATTGCATAATTGTATTTGTGTTAATTGTAAAAATTACTCATGCTAATACAGGATTCATCGTTATTATCCCATGTTAACGTTCCTTTTCTCAAGGAGAAGATTTATTTCTGGTTGCTTAGGTTGGGTTGTTGTATTAATCTTAATGTAAGTCAATAGAGAATCCTAAAATCTTCCTTAGATCTCAATTGTGATTGTTTGTGACCCATAGTGCCTTAGGGACATTTAAGATAAGGATCTTTGATAATTTTAGATGTTTGATGATGCGAGGGTTATTCAGAAACTGAGGTCCGATTTCTCATTCGATTAGCTAGGGCGATTCGGACCTTAGTTTCCGAATAACCCTGAATTTTCGTGGTCCGTGCTAAAAACATGGTAAAAACGTTTATCTAATGTGAATTTTATTTCATTATTCTTTTTTTTGTTATCTGAATAAATTGTAATTTATCTTGCCACAATAAAAGAACTTACAAAAGGAACTTTTGTGACTAGTGCGAATAGCGTAATTTTCTAAAGGTGAGTTTTGGATATAAGTGAGATGGAATATATATTGACTTATTTTGACTTCAGGAACAGGGAACAGGTGAAGTTTTGTACATTTGATTTCAAGATAGCCCATGTATACCATATTATACATATTAACGCATTTCCTTTATGAACATGTTATATTGTTGTGTTCATTTTATTAAACCGAACTAACTGATTTATTTAATGGGAATGATTGGCTTCTAACTGAAGATATTGGTTTCTAGATTTTGCTTCTTATATTTTGAAATTATTAGTCAACGTTTGCAGTTCATTGTGGGAAGCTGCATAAGTAGTCATGTTAAAAATGTAAAGAAAAAGAGTAAAAATACAAGCGACCTTCTGTGGTGGAAAACAGAACACTAAAATCGCATACTTTGGGATTTAATAAATAATATTCTTTAAACTGATTTAGTTGTCAAGGATAGTGAGATAGCGCTCGCGGCAATTATTTGCTGCGGGGCTCTTGTGAAGATGTCGATGTGACCAGCGAAACGTGCGTCAAGCAAAATAAACTTTTCGGTTTTGGTGTAGTGGTGGCAATTGTTTAAACAAAATATATTACAATTAACACACATTTCATCATTTTCATCTTACTAACTCATGAACAAATACCATAATTATTACAAAAACAGTCAAAGTAATTGTTCACCAAATTCTTAAATCTTCCAAGCTGAAATTTGAAATTAGATGTGTAGTAGTAACGTCACCTTCGCATTAAACTCTAACATAAAATTTACCATGGGGTTCATAGGGGTAGATTTGGACGGTGAACTGATTATTATCCATCTCCTATGGGCATATATCCACCCGATTACTTGAACCCCAATCTCTAAGTTTTGTTAGTATACTACCCAAACTATTTTCTCTTGCATCGTCTGACATAACTCTTAATGAAGACTGCTATAATAGACAGCGAAACGTTGACGGTCAACTCAAAAACAAGGTCTAAACTAGGAAACCACTATTTTCGACTGATTTTTTGTTCTATTTAGCTGAACAGCTTGCTATGCTTACTCTTTTATAGGTTAATCATTGGGACAGTCCCTCACTTTTGTCTGAGCAGACGCCAGTACGTACTATTTTTATTATTTTGTTTTTGTTTTGTTCAGGCTTGGCCATATATTTCTTTCACGTCCTGACTATGCGTGCACTGGAACATTGTCAGATTTTGTTAGCTTATGTATAGTGCACTTCTATTTTTTGTTTTGATTTCATTATTATGTTTGCTATGACTGTTTTCCACCCAATGAGTAACATGAGTGCATTTTCTCAGCTGATGCGAGGGGTTAGTCCATCTAGGAGATATGGTTCTGATAAAAAGAAGGGACCTTCCATTTTACAGGATTCTACTGGAAGCGTGGTACTTTCTACTGTAGACCATTCACAAGATAACATTGATACTGGTCAGGATAATTTAGGTTGGTATTTAGGAGATATTCTTAATTATATTAATAATCTAGTACATGTGCTACATTTTAAAGTAAAATATTATATTAAATAATTAGTGATTATATTAATGCTTTACCGACTGCGTGAATCCTGAGTAAATTTTATTATAATCTATCCTGAATCGATATTTCATAGCCATATACTACTATTTAGCGGTAACATTTTGGAATGCAAAATATTCCATATTTGTTTTTAAGCGCAAAATTTTACATAGCTGAGAATGTCTATTAATGCAGTTTTCACAGATGGCAATGCATGCCTGGAATAGGACGCTGTGATATCTGCGGTCGGTTAAATGTTAACAATGTAGCACATGTATTCACTTTTAGAGTGAAATATTGTAATAAATAATTAGAGAATAGTACTAAGCGATGAAATGTTAGCTAATCTGTACTATGAAAGAGAAATTATAATCCTAATCAACCCGTGATGCTGACCAAATTAGTACATTGTCAGGAGGTGGGTGACTCACAGATGATACAGTACAATGTACAGAAAGTGGTCACAGCACGAGAACAAATGGGACACTATGTATAGGTGTTGCTAGGTAAGAATAGGCATAAACCCTCATCTACATTCCAGCACATAGTGTTTGCGATACGCATACCAAGTACCATGTTTGGTGTGATATTTTGGCAGAATATATTCTTGGATTTCTATTGATGGAAATTTAAATGGACAATCATACACGATTTTCAGAAATGCCAAAGTCCCATATAACAGCAAGTGATTAGGCAAACAAACTTGCAGAATGGTAATGATTAAAATAAAACACCCTAACTGCTACAGTTGAGAAAGTCAGCGACGTAACCGTAAGCTCCAAACATATTTTTAACTTATTTCTGACAAGGTGGACACCCGGGTATCCGGGTGTCCACTGGGATTTTTGCTTATGACTTAAATAAAAATTGAAATCTCGACTTATGTCTCCAAATCCCCATTGTTTAACTCTTCTAGAAACTAAAAACACAGATAAATTTTTTTCAAATTTTTTGGACCTAAACTAAATGACTTTAGTACATGTGCTTAGCGGACACACCCGAGTACCCCGGTATCCACTAAATGAAAAACAATGTTTTGACCTGGGAATTAATTAATAACTTTGATTAATACTTTACTGAGGTAACAGTGGTTAATAAATAAACAATTATAATAATTTTCAAGTACTATTAACATTCATTGAGTGCAATCAATACATTTTATCGTCGATACATGATGTTCATCGCGAAAAGACTTTTTTACAACTCTTTCTCCTTGATTTTTTCATGAACATTTCCTGTTTTTCTTGAATAAATAATCCTATGCAGAGGGTACGCATTCTCGGCATCACAAATCCACTAAATTTTGATCTTGTACTTTGCTGGCTTCAACGGTGTATATTGTGTAAACTTTATCAAACAACTTTATTAATCATCGATTGTCAAATTTGCTATCGTTTTTTCGTGGAAGCTGTAGCAGGCTAGGAGATTTGTAAATGGTTTACATAGTTTCTATTGATGTTTATGTAATAATATAAATTTATTCCAAACGATTCTGTTTACATGCAAACTCCGGAATTAAGATAAACTAGTGGTGGATACCTGGGTATCCTGAGTGTTTAACAACATAGTTGGGTGTGCAAATAAAGGTTAAATATTTAACTTAATTACATTTTATTTACGTTTTGATTTTAGAAAATACATTTTTTCATTCAGTATACTAAAGTTATTAATGAATTTTATAGAATATTACAGAATATTAATCTTGTTTGATTTACATTATGTATATAAAAAAATATTTTTGTTTACCAATTTAGTTTTCAGAGAGTTTACCAATTTATTGATATAAATTCGATACAATAACATTGTAATTATAATGGCTATTAAAGAAATAACTAATCATACATGCTGTTGCAGTGTCCAGAAATGCATTCAAGATATTACAAACTGGCTTACAGAATACCAATTTTTGTATTTATGCCTGTCCGTAGCGAACTCGACCTATCATTGAGGATCCACTCATTCTCGAGCCATGACTTCTTGTACTGCTTGACAGTCATGCTACTTCAATAGGAGTAGTTCCTTGTCAATGCTGCATAGAAACCCCATGAAACTTTTCTAAATATATTTCCTGGCATATCATCTGAATTTGGATTGGCGGAGGTGCAAACTAGCCTCCTCTCGAAATCATGTTAGCGCTCTAGCCAGCCCACATTCATTATGAAGGCAATTGTCTGGGTGCCATCCTCTGGATCTCATCTATGTTCATGTTGGCATTCCCTGAAAGGGTTTTTCTTATCCTATTTCATCCTTTGCTTTATATCCTCCATATATTATGGAGTCCGATAAAGATAAGTATACATGTTTACATAGCACGTAACAGTACACATGTTATTATAATAACCCATAAGAATACCAATATTGTTCTGGAACAGAGGAATGTAATACTTAGCTATTGTTGAATCATGCTAGTGTATTGAATTTGTTGTAGGGTGATAACCTGAACTTGTATCCTATTTTTCCAAAACTTTGTATGAATTCTTTAATATTTCAATCATTCATCTGATTCATCTTATATTTTCTTTGCCATTCCTCAGTGTGCTATGACAGTTGAGCACTGATTTAGATAAAATTCGATTCGTATGTAAGCCTAGAAGCACCTATTCACTATCTGCAAATCCAGGTAGTTGCTTACTTCATGTATTTAATTCGGTAATCATGTTGGCAGTATTATTAATAGTAGTTAATTCTGCTTGTATTTGTGTTGCATATCCGCCTAGAGGCTGATATTTTTCAAGATGGAAATTGGTTGAACACATACCTGCTCTTAAAGCTTCTTTAGATTTCGTATCTTTTGAATAAAACATGTTGTTTCTGCATTTACAAATCTATATATTCTGCGAACATTTGGTAATGAATTTCAAAAAACTTAAGGTGTTAATTTTTGGCAACCATCCACAATACAATCATGATTGTACTCACAGATAATCATTCCATACAAAAGTGTTGACCTCATTATGGTCATAATCATACTCTCTTTATATCTTTCGGTGTTGAAGGGCAGATCACACTGAGAACAATTTTTCCTTATGTTTTTTTGCTATTGGTCATCTGAATATGTACTCTAAGTACTGACTGTGCCCAGAATTGCTTAATTCGGACTATCACTGAACATTGTCTCATACCTTTACATTGTACTGCCTACTGAGTAGTATAGATCCACAGGTTTATATTTAGTGACAAATCTAAATACTTTTCCTCTGGGGCTGCAACGTTATAGTAATCTGGTATTATTTTTTTGTATTATTACGCTCTAGAATATTCTCACACAATACAGACACTCTTCAGAAATACTCACAGTTTACAATATTTTACATATATGAACACCTTTAAAATCATACAATGTGATATTTTCAATGAAAGTATCTCGTTTAATAAACAGAAATTTCTCCCTTATATTCCATCTGTCATTTTCGACCATTCTCTCATACTTAGACGTTGTCCTATCTAAACACAAAAAACCCATATTTTAAAAAGTTACCGATCTGGCCATACTACTACAAAAATCACCACATCGAAACTTCATACATCATCACAATGTTAACAGTAGAGAGCTTACACACACCATCCCATTACAAATTGTTCTTCATTTTATGTGAATAACTTTCAAGTTATCTCAGCTTTTGAGTTCCTTAGTATACTTTACTTAATCTCAATAAGTTTTAATACAAATTTCATATTCATTCATATACATTTAAACAATGTTACACACTTAAATAATTTAAAAATTAATAACCCTTGTCCTCACAGCTTCTGACGATGGCTTAGAAATAAGCTGAAACCGGTAAAGCAAACAAAAATATAAATTTCAATTCAGTCAGCAGAATATTACTACCCACCCCTATATTTATATTGTAAACCTGGCAACTAGTGGAGACAACATGAATTATTTTTTAAGATACTACCAGAAGTAAACACTACTGGCTTAATGCAGAATTTGGACAGCGCAAGGTTGTTATACGTCCTCCTTCTGGTAAAAAGAATCGTGTCAGTTTTTGATTGGTTGACACTGAGTGACTGATCTGTAAAATGACTCTTTAACAGTTTATCTTTACGCTCTTTAACAGTTTATCTATATTTCATAAGTTGAGAAAGCACCCTTTCTTGCGGATAACCTGCTCATCATGGTATCCTTAAACTTTATGATGAATGGTCTTGTAAAACGCTCTTCCAGTGCCAAGAAATATTCCTAGCAAATATGATCTGAATCAACATAGTTTCTAATTTCTATTTTTGTACATTTTTCCAGATCCTAGCCAAGATGAGGAAGAAAAAGCCACTTGTTTAGAAAATTGTATTTTTATAATGGAACAGCTGATGCAACTTGTGGTACAAATGTCATATATTGCAACAAATATAATAATGATGGTAATGATCAATTATATCCTATTTTAAGCTTGTGTAATTTCTATCTTTATAGTGCTGGAGTATAACTTACCACAGTTGGCTGGCGTTCGTCTTATTAATTTGGGCAAATATATTGTGGATAATCCCAAACCAGAGGAGATCGATGCTGAAGTCAAGTCCATTCTTAGTTTTCTATGCCATATTCCTACTGATTTCCGGTTACATTTTCTCAATGAATCTCACTGAAGAGGAGTTACCATCGCAATTAGCTCACATTAACCTAGCTCAAGTCGGATTTGTAAAAGTCCTCAAATTCCCCTGTAAACAATTACTAGTAAAGTGCTTATTCACGGTAATGTTTTGGTTCACGTTGAGGCAGTACACTACAGAATTGAAACAAGCCAAACAACAAAAATCTCTGGCAGCTATGGCAGCTCCTCTTCAAGTCACTGTTAGTACCGCGGCTGGTGTTTCTTCAGATCCTGCTGACCGAGAAACATCTAAAGTGCTAGCAAAGATTGGACAGTACCTAAGGAGAATTTTTGTGAGATCTTGGATATGGGTGGTGGCCATAACATTGTTTGTTGTTGCTATAACAGGAGATCGGATGACAGTCTTTAGAATATTGTACATGGCGCTTTTTCTATTCTTTATATTAACTTTCCAGGTACATATGCTTTTATATTTAACCTGTTTGTTGTGTTATAATTTTTGTTCAATTTAGTTGTCGTTCAACTTCTGGAGAAGAATGATGTTTATATTCTTACTGGTTGTCATCATATACTCGATGCTAATATTGGTACTAGTTTATACGTATCAGTTTGATAATTTTGAGATGTATTGGAAAGATTACCTTTACGTGCCGATGGAAGAGTGAGTGAATTTAATAATAATAGTAATATCTTTACGTATCCATTATACCATACTTAAGGTTGCAAAATGTATATCCTGTTTTTGGTTCTTAGCTATCGGAAATGTTGTGTTATTAATATTCCTACCACTACCATATATTCTGTACCAAATTACACGTAATTAAAATAACAAATATCATTCAAGTATTTTAAGACATAAATAGAATTTACTTGGATTAAGGTGTGAATTAATCTAAAATATATCAAGATATTTAACTAACAAGCTAATTAGGTACTCTCCTAAGAATCGGGAGCAACATAATTCCAACATAGTGGAATGTGTTCTAGAAGAATATAGTATATAGTACTCGGTTTATACCGTAGTTTTGGATAAGTATAATTTCAGCTACTCTCCATTGGGATGGAATGGAGTGTATTTTCATAGCTGATTCCTCGAGTTTAGATTATGCAAAATAGTATTTCAGGTGTCAATTTTAATAAACTATCTAGATACAGAGTTCCAGTAGAAAAACCTCACTTATGACTATATTTCCTCTTCCTCTTTAGGCAGAGGAAGTTCGAATCCAATTTGCTCGAATTTGGAATTAATATATTGTCTAAGTGCTTGACAAAGGCTGTTTTCTCTATATTGCTTTTACCCTATCTGTCATTTTCTTGTCAAATTGGATAAATACTGTTGGTTAACATACCGTTGAATCCCTTGATTTTATCTTGCATTTAATAGCTTTCTTGTGTTTTTTTGGTTAGTGTCTCTTTCACCGATTGAACACAAGTCGCATCCTTCTCAATCGTTAAAACCACTTCGCTAGATGTTATGTTTACTTCCTTTCTATGGTTAACGTTATGTGTCTACTTAAATTTTTTTCAATCTTTTTGTCACTTTAATTTAAACATTTTGAACCTTTTAGAAGACCTATAACTTTTAAAGATCAATAGTATAATACAAAAACCAATTTCATTATTTTTCGCGCATTTTGTTTCGCACATTACAACAGCATATAATTGATGTGTGTAATAATTTTTAGACAACTAGATATCGGACTAGAAAAATATAAAACAACACAACTATTTGTCCGTTTGGCGACACCTACATGCTTCATAATAGTAACCGTTATCCAACTCCATTATTTTCATAAGGACTTTCTACAACTGACTAACGAATCCGCACAACATCCGCAGGTGGCACGAATGACTTCTCTAGCTAATAGTTCAATGCCCGAATCTGCATCGGAACCACACGATTCAGATGAAAGTGAAGGGAAATTAGACTTAACGGATGTTGGAAGTAAACCATTTTATCAATTTTTCTACATTAGGTAATTTATATCGCCCCCCATTTCTTCTTTTTTAGCTATTTCATCGAAGAACTTGAAGAGGTCCTTCAAGCACTTTTGGAGAAGGTGTCAAAGCGCTCTGAATTTAGTATATGTTTACTTAGAAATACAGATGCACAGGTTTGTGCTATTTATTGGTGCACTGATGTGCATCTACGATAGATGTGCCTTGTACTGCGTGGTGATACCTCTGCTAGTTATGGGACTAATTATCGGCCGAAGGCTGGCTCATCTTCTAATTAAAATCATATCTGTTTTCACAGCGTTTAAGCTATTGTCACAAATGGTATATCAAGTCGAATACATTCATCATGAGTGGTGGGATACGAGTTGCGATGTAAGTACAATTAGTTCTAAATCTATTGTTAGATGATGTTAGTTAATGTTAGTATTGTACAATATATATATATATATATATATATATACACACATATAAAGCTGGGGTCTATATATATATATATATATATATATATAATTATATATATGCCATGTGAAAAATTACATCTCGTCTCATAGGCATATTGTACTAATTAACACGATTTGCCCAACATTCGGGCGATTCCGAAGATTGCACGACAATAAGCGAAAGAATCAACACAAACTGTAGGACCGAGGCAGGCAGATTCTCTGATCCTCGACAGCATACAACATCTACCAAATCTCTGTGTTTACAACCGCCGAGAGGGTTCAAATTATCAAGTGGTATTTGAGTGGCAATTCTTCAGAAGAAGTGGTAAATTTATTCGCACTTAATTTCGAAAATCTGCCAATTCTATTGCATCAAACAATATTGCGCATTGTCGATGTGTTCGAAAAGACAAGTTGTGCGACATGTTGTCGCCAATGCCGCTTGAAAATTCGCGACCCTCGACAACCTCAATTGAAGCCTGAAAGAAAGGCTAGGGAAACTGATATCTGTGCATTTGTCACAGTCAGTGAACCTGTCTCCAGCAGACAAATCGCCGAAGAAGTTGGTGTGAGTGCTCGAATAATCAGGAACATTTTGATGCGCAATAAATTCCGTTGCTTTAAAATGGGAAATATGCAAGAGATTTTTCCTGAGGACCATATCAGACAAATGGAATTTTGTGAAACTATGAGGGAGAAAGCACACGAGAATGAAAATGTTTTAGGAAATATTTTATTTTCGGACGAATCGTCTTTTCCCATTCATTGTCACAATCCGTCTATTATGCGATATTGTGCACAAGAAAATAAGTATCTAACTGTTGCTACTCGATCGCAGTATCCACAAAAGCTGAATCTTTGGACTGGTAATTTAGATGATTTCATCGTTGGACCTTTCTTCATTGATGAAAATCTAGATGCCAACAAATATTTAGAATTTTTGCAGAACCAAGTGATTCCTGATGTTCGAAACCTCCCACTCAACTTTGACGAGGTTTCGTTTCAGCACGGTAGTTGTCCTGCTCATAATACGATGAGGATGCGAGAATTTCTGAGAAATACTACCTACGCATATATATATATATATTTTTCATTTATACTACCTACGCCTAAATCTATAGTTTAACTCACCTATTTTTTAAAATGGAAATCCATTCGGAGGGTTTTATCGCTAATGAACTCAATCACCTTGTCATTAAGGTTTGAAATATCATGCACCATTATGTTTTCAATTGAAAACATTCCTAGTGCTGTCAATCTGTCTTCCCTCGTAGTGTTCCTCAAAAAAAATAATTTTTTTAAAGAAGAAAAACACCTTTCTGTTTGTAAAGTAGACATCGGAATTTTTACTAGAATCTTTAAAGCGTTGGTGATGAATGGCTGAAAGGCTGTGTTCAATCTGCATGAATACATAAAGTTCAGCGTTTTTAAATCACCAGAATGTCTTCATTTTCAATAATCTCTGTTCTCGAGTCAAATACGTTGAGTTCAGAATTAAAATTGTTACTGTCAATCCTTGCAAAATCTGTTGATTTTTACACTGGCAAATTGTTTTTGTACTCATTGAATTTTTTTAGTACAAATAAGCTTGCTCCAGAGAGATAATTTTTGAATCCAAAACGTTCCCGTATTTGAAAAATTATGGTATCACTAATTATACTAATCATAAAATTATATCTGTCATACAGATACATTTAAATTTCCAGCATACTTTCTCTGTTACTGGAGGTAAATCATTTCTAATGCCTACAATTATATTTTCAAAACCAAGCCATTTGAATTTGTATAGAATCTGATTCAATTTTTTGCAATTGATTGAATAGTAAATCTAGATGGGGCATAACTTTGTTAAAAAGATTTAGCCAATACAAGAAACTGTCGTCTTCGAACCTTTGCTGAACACTGCAGCATGCGTTTTTGTTTCTTTATTATATTGTTTGAGAATCCCCAGTTGGATGTTTTGAAAACATTCTAAAATATTGGCCTTATTGTTAAATACAATATTCATCACTCAAGAATGAAAATTCTATAGTGTCTGCGAAGGTTTTCGAATGCATTTGTCAGATCATGTTCTATCTGACAAATGCAAATGAAAGGTTGATATTCCTTTCAAATTTCCAAAAAAAATTGTACACTAGATATGATGGACGTTGGTTGTTCCAATAATTTATTTAATTGATGAGCACAGTCATATATGGAGTGGGCATATTTGTAATTGTCTTTAATTTTTACATTTACACTTCCGATTCGATTTGTTGTAAAATACATTTTGATCGACATTTAGCACCTTGGCTCTCAGGATTTTCAAACCCCCAAAAACATTCTGAGATATTGTGACATCTATTATTTTACTCAGTACATATCTGTTTTTTGTCACTGTTTCGTTATGTTTTCAAACTTTGTCCACGAAAGCTTTATATAAGTTTTTTCAACTCAGTCACCTTCATATTGATTAAAAATTACTGCTCATATGACGTCGGGCTCGACTGTTGCCGCCCTACATTTGCTTTCTGATACATCTATTCCTCTATTCTGTTGTCAACGGTATATTCTAGCATAGTAAATAAGCGAAGTTGGTAGGCTCTCTATACAGAGCCTGCTGGCCGGCGAATGTAATAAAGCTGTAGCCCGGCGAGTGTTGGCAAATAAATGTTGTTTCTTACAAACAAATAATGTGATATTTTTGTAAATGTGTATGATGCTAGTATGGCAAATATGATTAAGAGGAGTTAAATACGTGTCAAAGGTTATGACAACGTTTTAATCGGCTTATCCTTTATTAATCCCTTGCCGTACTTTGATGAGTCTGACTTAAAATACAAATTTTATACCAAACATGAAAATCACGAGTCAGAGTCGTGTAATGCTTTTTCTCTAGTTACAATCATGGTTTAGTTCTTATCAGTATGCCATGACAGCTGGCCACGATTCTTATACCCTACGTTACAAAGCAAACGTGCTAGTGGTTTTGTACTTTAGTTTTTGAAGTAAAGTTTAATAATTGCTTACAAAACACAAAATATGAAACATTTACATGGAAACAGTGATAACGAATCCAGTGGCAAAGACGTATTTGTACTCATGAGAAATCATATGAACTGTTTGAATATCGATGAGAGGGGTGAAGAAGAAAATACAGTGCGTGAATCATGCGTATCATGAATTTGGCAGGAAGTAAAAAACAATTATAATAAAAAATACTCTGAAATCGTGACATAAAAGCATCTGCTATAAATAAATTAAGCAAGGACTCAGGATTATTAGAGATATTTTCTACTATACTTGATGACAAATTTTGGGAAATAGTTGTTACCGAAACAAATTTCTTTGCTCGCCAAACAATGCTGGACAAGGAATATAGACCACACCCTGTTACCTGAGACGAAATGAAGCCCTACTATGCAGTGTGAAAAATTCAAATGTAGTGGTCTAAAAGAGTAGTAGTAGAAATACTAATATTTGGAAAAGTAATGCCTTTTAAAAGATTCTGACAAATTTCGAGATTTTTACATTTTTTGATAATCAAACTGTTGACAGTAATGATTGACTTGGAAAGATAAGACATATTATCAACTTCTGGAATGAGAAATTGACAGAAATTTACACACCCAATGAAAATGTCAGTATAGGTGAATTTTTGATGAAATATAAAGGACGTTTAGGCATACATACAATTTAATCTGTCGAAAAAAGCGAGATTGGGATTAGAAATTTACAAATTATTGGAGACGAGTACCGGTTTTTGTCGTGGGTTTAAAATATATACTAAAATATATATATCGTAAATGTTTTATTGTAAATCTTATATTTTATACTTTGTTTTCTTTGTATATATATTTTGAATGAACACTTTAATTTTTGTCTACAATTTATTTGCAAGAAGATCAGGATACTTTTCTTTGAGATTGATACACTCTTCTTGTTTGGGGCATTTCTTCTGCGCAATATGGAATTTAAAGAACTTTACTACAACTTCTTTTTGTTGGTTTGTCCATGGTACTAAGACACTTTTCTCAGAGTTTGTTTTCTTTTCCTTATTTTGAGTAGGTAAAACTACTTTATATTAAATTGATGTTATTCCTTGGACATTTCGTCCGTATATGAATTTAAGTAAATAATTACTTTAATTAAACAAGAGACATTTTTTCTCTTGTTTAATTAAAGTAATTATTTACTTAAAAAATGCTTTCCTATTTTCTTCGGGTTTCCGAATGTGTTCATCCAAATCATCCTCTCCTATATCTTCTGTTCTATATCGTTATTTCCTACTTAAGTTTAAGGATATGTTTTGATATCACAGCAGTTTGATAAACGTCATCAGGGAAGCGGTAAACTGTTCAATATCACAGTCGGTCATGTTAAAAACTTGCCTTAAGGTAGCCAAGTGTTTCCTTAATTTTGTTGAAGGTAAAGCTTCAGGACTTTTTGCATTACACAAACGTGCGTGTTTTAGCATTACTTTATACCCGACTAGAGCTTCTGGTCCAAAGCAGGACTAGCAAATGGAAATAAATTATTTTCCTTAACAAATCCAGATCGTGCCTACAAAATGGAACTTATGTGATCTTGTATGTCGTTACTAAACAACACAGGACCACTTACTTACACCGTTCACCTCTAGTAAGAACTCTTTTAAATTGTTTTAAAAGTATCCTCTTGGCAGGGGTAATTCCATCTGAAAATTCTTCGTTAAGTAGTTTTGGTTTTTAGTTTGTTCTGTCAACATGTACATATGCATTCTCTGCAATTCTCCAACTCTTAGTCTTTATATAGTTTTTATATCTTATCGCAAATTTTCTGCTGCTTTATTTCCTCTTTCTATCAAAGAGTTTCTAAATAATTTTAAGTCTGCTGCTAATGGAACCAAAGTTACTTTATTCCAAGTTTTTGTGTTCAAATCGATTTCTGCTTAACTGGAAATTTCATGTTTTCACATACTCTTCAACAAGCGCCTGAGCACTTCAATATTTCCTTTTTTCTTGTTGCTTTTCCCTCTGCAGCCAATATGCTTATATTTCCTTTTAATTATATGTAAGACTACTGTATCACAGCAATCTTTTAAAAATCTACTAATATTCATAGCAAAAGTTGGCAATTCGAACATTTCTTTTTGTGGATCATATTTAGCAATCGTCTTAGCACTCTGGACCACTATGTCAAAAAATTCTGGCTGAAGATCAAACATATTTTCGATTGATTGATTTATTCTTTGCGATTGTATCAATAATTACTTAGCTAATTCTCTCATTTTTTATGAGCAAACGTTAACATGATGCTGTTCTCCGTGCGAATTCCCTTATCTAGTGCCAAATGCACAGACAAGCGTATCCTTTTTTGCTTTAGGGATATTTTGTCTGTTAACATTCTTGGAAATACTTTAGTTTTCAAGTTTAAATCTGCCTTAGTATTAAGTACTGCAAGGTTTTAGCTTAGCTGCGCAGCTGACGAAGGATTCTTATTCATAGGCAAGTTTTTTATGTTTCCATAGAAGTCTTCGGGAATAAGCTCCTAGGTAGAAAAGCCAAAGAACGTAAATTTTCTTCGTTATCATTTGATGCATTTCTGTGTACTATATTAAAAAATCTCACTGACAAAGTTTCGTTTTTTCCTTAAGTATGCAATTGCATGTTTTCTTTCAACTGATTTAGGTGAGAATGTTAGAATTTTGTGTGTTCCATAAGTGGGGTCCTCTTGCTCTGCACCGTGCTTGTACATTCCACCTAATCTTGGGAACAAATCTATAAAAAAACGGTACGATCTATGGTAGATGTTCTATTTAGCTATTCAACGGAGTCTACGATTTTTGTATTGCTTTTTGACTATATTTATTAATAAACACTCATGCATTGTCACTGAGAGCAAAAACGCCTGGTATGTCAGAAGCATTTTACTAATAATAATTATACACCAACCTTCATTTACTTCAATTTTTTGGCCAATAAAGGAGAAAAACTTTTCATTATTTTACCTATAGTTAATTATGATCAATATAGTGACCCCAGAAGGGTAAAATTTTCATTAGCAACTTTCTTTATATCAATCAGAAAGCCTGATAAAAAAAAAACGATAAAAACTAACTTATTTATTTTTTTATTCACATAAATCAGGAAGTAATAGGCGTTTGCCAAAAAAGGATTGATTTTTCGATAAAAAGATTCGTAGTGAAGGTGCCATTGTGAACACTACGTTAATCTCAGCTAAACAAATCACAATGTTAATCAAAGTGAACACATTTACAACCAAGTAAAACGAAGTCACCACTACGCCAAAATTTGTAGAGAGGATGCTCGACGCACGTTTCGCTAACCAAGTTAGCATCATCAGGAGCGATGAAAGACTGACAAATTTTAGCGTACAAATTTTGGCGTAGTGGTGACTTCGTTTTACTTGGTTACAAAGCCAAAGGTTCCAAACCCTCAATTTTAACATTTACAACGCATAGACAGTACACCTCTGACTTTCTGGAATTGATAAACTGCTTTGAGAGGAGTGTAAGTCATTAACAGAATTTTAAAAAATCTAAACTGAACATTTATTATCTATTATCACCTATTCCTACCTATTACTGTCTATTATAACATACCTTCTTTTTTTCTCTTTGAGTTTAAGCACATTTGCAATAATATAGCAGACCTACTGTTGTTATTCATTTTGGCAACAAAATTAATTTTCAGAATTGATGAGCCCTAAGCGAGAAGCAAGTTGAGAGGGAAACAAATTGTGATATTGCCAAACCTAAGGATGCACAAACAGTGATGTGTAGAGAAAAGATGGATCAACGATATATTCATGACAAGCACGAATTCTGGTGGCAGAGTATATCGACTATGTTCGCACCTAATCTGTACATTTAACACCTGTTCTGCATTCTGACAACCGCCATAGTGCCCATACCACCGGTGTTATACAGTGCAATCTCTAAAATATAAATTCCCAGAAAAAATATATCCAGCATCATTTTTCGCTAAATTAATATATGTATCATTAGTACATTGATTAATTTAGTTGTTTTCATATAAATACAGATCTATGATCTAGTACTTATCAATAATTATTTATAAAACTTAGTTATAGTGAATCTCTTTCTAGTCAATCAATATCAACCACACGGGAAACAACGCAGAATGGTTTGGCTTCCATAAGTCTAGTAACATGGCATCAGTTGTAGCCTGGAATATAGTTTACATGGCAGTAGCAACTCTCTATTCCGTAATCTTAATAAGGCAGTACAATCATAGAATTGCCATGGGCTATCCAGCAGTCAGACCATTTTTTGTATTTTCAAATATCAGAAGATTCGAAGCTGATAAAAACTTAAAAAATGCTGTTAAGTTTTTATGCAATCATGGATACTATAAATTTGGTGTCGAGGTAACAAATCAGCCTGTACCACTTCAACAAAGCACTTAATGTTTGGATTTATTTTAGATTTCTTTAATAGCTACTGTAGCTTTAATAGGAATTCGAATGGATGTTTACGCACTTTGTTATGCAATATGGTTGTTCATACTCTGCTTTTTAAAGCGGGAAATATTGAGAGCTGGAGTGTGGACCTTATTCCTGTTTTTTATTGCGGTTACAATACCAATACAATACGTATTTTGTGTTGGCATACTTCCTAGTTTCTGCATAGAGTTTCCGTGGGATAATTCGCCTCTATTGCGCAGGTTGCAAAAGTGGGCTTTCTTGATGGATACTGTTCAACCTCCGAATGCTAAGCGGTTAGTCTGTGATTTTGTGTTGCTGCTACTCGTAGCAAGACAGAGAGTAGCGTTCCGGATCGAGGACAGATTTAAGAACAGAGAGTATCCTGGAGGCTCCAATGATAGCATTATACACTATGCAGAAACTAAGAATTTTGTAAATCCAGTGCCTGACTATATTACTTATGCCAGGTAAGCTACGAGAAGTTTCATATATCTTTAGAATAGTCAAAACAACAAAACATTTTGGTTCTTTAATTTTAGATCATATTTAGATGTCTTTAAACGAGTTGTATTCCTAAGTTTCATGTGGATTACCCTTGCTGCACTCTTCCTAGCAGGTGCAAATCGTGTAAACATTTTTTCAGTGGGCTATCTCATAGGATCATTCATTTTTCTATGGCAAGGCACGGAATTGTACTTAAAACCTTTACCTACTATATTGCAATTGTAAGTATAAATAAATTATGACACACAAAATTAACTGTCATAATTCTGTATTGTAAGCTGGAACTGCCTAATATGCTATAGCGTTATCGTAATATTCCTAAAAGCTGTTTTCCAATTGGTTGGATGTGTGTGGATTGCTGACTTATCATTTGACCTGTGTTGGGTTGTACAGCTGCTTGGCATCGAATGCATAGATAAACTTAAAATAGCCCCCAAGACTATATCTGCAGGTGACTGCTATGTTCCTGGAGAATCTGTTGGTCTTGCTTGGGACTGCGTTTGTTTTGCATTTTTGATAATGCAAAAAAAACTTTTCTGCAGTTACAATTTCTTCCATATTGTAGATGAAACAAAAGCAAGTACTATTTTAGCTTCGAGAGGTAAGCAATAAATGCAAAGAAAATTATTTTTATATACTTACTATTGATCTGCAGTCATTGTTTTGGCTTTAGAGTTTTCCTTTGTGTACTTAGTTTTGGTTTTGTAGGCGCCGATTTAATCGAAGTGTTAAGGCAGAGGAGAATGCATGAACAGGCTGAACATGAAAAATTAGTATTGGTGAAGATTAAGGCAAAAATGGATAGAATCAAAGCCACTCAAGAAAAAATACGGGGTCCTAATTATCAAGAAGTCGATAATCATTATGTCGGTAAGTTTAGTTCTTTTTATCTGCTTATGCTTTAATGTTGAGATTTAAATCTTCTGTTATTCACAAGAGTCTGATACTCTGGCTACTTTTATTTTATGATATAGGGACTACTTATTAACCATCAAAATTATGTAGCTAATAACCATTGTGTTTCCATAAGTACTCATCTATTAGTTAGGTCATCGTCAGCTTCATCATGTGTGTCGGCAACATCTCAAACTCCAGAAGCTGGTTACCACACTCCCATCGATGAGGACGAACCCGCCCCGCTAACCCCAGCTGCGGGTTCCTCCCTGATTCAACCGCAGGCTTCCTCGCCGTTTTCGGCCATAATGACCGTTTCTTTGGAGGGCTACCTAGAGCCCCAGAGGATGTCTTTCAGTTCTCCGCCCAACTCGGAGCTCAACCCGAGACCAGCTTCCCCCGATGACAGTTATCCTGTCTTCTCACCTCCTCCCTATGAGGAGGCCCCAACTTATGCTGAAGCAGTGACTCCTGCTCCGCGTCCAGCTCAAAGACAAATCAGCCTAGGCCCACCATGGATGAACGGCTTGACTACACCCAGGCAGAGTGTTATTTCGTACTCGTCTAGGTCACCCTTGAGCCATCACACATGTAATTTTGTTTTTTGATGGATGTTTGTTTCTAGAAGATCTGCTTTAAATATCGAGCGTGTACAATTGTGTGAAAAATGTACAGTGATAATCCTTTTTCTTTCTTATTCCTCTCACAGCTTCTAGGTACAATTTTAGATCCGCAGATATATTTGTTCTATAACAAGTAGTACTTAAAAAAGTACTTTTTAATTAACAGTACATGTTTAAGATTTGTCCTATTAATGAAATATTACAATAACAGATTGTATGTAATTTAAATTAAGTCATGTATTAGCTTTATTTGAGAGACTGGTTAATCCACAGATAAATCAAGCAGCTTATGTCCTCAGACTGAGTGCAATATATCTAAGGACTAATCTGAATATCTACTGTGTGTAGTTATAATTAAAATCTTATTTTTATACTCTTTATATATTTTGTCCGGCTTAAGATGTTTTACACTCTTGGCAACAATGACTTCTAACAATGTGTCCAGACATACGAGACAACTTCTGTTTTAATACTGTATCTGAATCTTGTGCATACAGCATCTTTCTTAAGCATCCCACTGAATTGGTTAGCAGGGATGGGCATATATTCCCTTAGAATGTCCTATTTTTCATAATACCATATATTTGCCATATAATTAATCTGTGTATCAAAAGTATTACTTTTTATATTCTGATAAGCACTACAACTGATAAGCACACTTCTGGTATTATCTAATGTTTTGAAATGGGTGCTTGAGGTGAAGTTTAGAAATTTAACTCACCTCCGCCTGTTGAATCATATACAATTTCTGTCACTTAACATATTTATTGATCATTTTTTGCAGCTGTAAATATTCATTCTGTTATATTTTTGAGCTTGTTACATGCACGAATTTTTTTCTGTAGATCTTATGTTGATATTTTTTCTTGTAGATGTTATATACCCTAGAACTAGGCCACTATATAGGAGAAAATATCCAAAGACGAATAAAGAGGGTAAACATTATTAATGTTTTCAACTAACCCTGCTTAATGCATGAAGATTAAAAAACTATTCCTTACGGCAAACATTGTTTGTCCTTTATCATGATTGTAATATATCTCGTGGACAATTCTATTTCGTTCTTGGTTAAGTGCAATGTAATTATGTAATACCACCGTACATTAATAGTTGCTTTGTAGATTGCTAGCTGTTTTATGTTAACAGTTAAAACTGTTCACTGTTTTTGGATACTTACTGTACTTTTTGTGGCAAATAATAGTATAGAAAGCTTTTGGGTTATTCAGAGTTCAGTTTACTGCTATGCTAGATGTATATTAAAGAGACTTTATGCTACTTTTTATTGAGCTTACGATATGTCTACAGAAACGTTAATTGTAATAATCGTATTAACACTAGTAGTAAGCAGTATTAATTATCAACAGTTTCCAGATCAGTTTTTATGCTGTCTTTCTCTACTAACTTGTGGATTAAACTGATTATTTATGGCCTTTATGTTACTCGTAAAACGGCAAATGCATTTGTTTTCATTTATTTTTTTCTATCTTCAAATACATGATATGTACGTTCAGAATGCTTTAGTTATTACGCCTAGTGAATGTGTGTATACGCACACAGCAATCGCTCCATAACATAAACACTGAGTAATGGAAACATTGTGTTAATGTGAAAGTCGAAGTGAAAATTCTATACAACGTCTATTATTCAGTCTTTCCATTGAAAAAAATGGTGGAATATGATTGTTTCATGAATTCGAACTCATTGTTTGATGTGACCTGCCTTTGACCTGGATGATCGATCAAACCTAATGTGGAACGCATGACATGCTGTACAAATGTAGGTCCAAGGGATTTGCCCGTTTTTGATGAAGATTCGTCTTCCATGAGCCGACGCAATTGTATTTTTTAGTGGACACATTAGCCCCTAAAGTGCTCCAAAGGGAGTAATCCTGCAGATTGAATATAAGGACCTCTGTTAAATCAAAATGATACCGAGGAACATTACCTCGTAAAAATTGTTGTGTCACGAGTTTCTGCGACAGCATTGAATCTTGTTGGAGCGTCCACTGTCTGGCACCGAATTGTTTACGTATACAGGATGTTAATGAGATTTTTAAGATATTTGTTTGTTTGTACCAGCTAGTTTACCTTAACTAGCTAACTGGGGCTCAAAATATGATATAAATTGAGCCTTGAAATTCAAAAAGACAATATTTGGCAGAGTATCACTCCTGTGCAAGCATTTTAACTCCTTCACTTTTTCCACCTGTACGTTCAGCTGCACCCGAACAAACCCATGCAGATTCTCTGTAGCAGAGGTGTTGTGATCAGACGTTTGTAATTGTCATGTTTTCTTGCTCTTTGTGGATTGTTGTATGTTGTCGATGTTGATTGTATGGAGAAACATTTATTGATGCAATTTTTGTATTGTCAAAATTAATGGTGTGTAACGTTTATGCACCTATTTGTTTCGCGTACATGTGATTTGATACCACGTGATTTGTGTTGATTTGTATTTGATTTGTAGTTTGGTAGTATTGTAATATTTTTATTTGTCACTAAAGAGTAACCAGATCTTGACATTTCAAACAGGCGTTCGTGAACTGAGTATTTTTTCGTTATTCAAACGTTTCAAGGTGTCATGTGGGGCTTGGACATTTCTGAAAACCCTGTACAATGGTTACTCTATGGCTATGGTTATAATGGCTATCTTCTTCGAGAGAAATTCTGTCTTTGGGATCTTTGAATATCTCACCGATTTTTGTTACTCTACAAAGAAATAGAGTTTATGTTATTGTTTTGAAGAATGCATTTACTGTTCTTGTTGCATCCTTTTCCTCTCGTGTCGATTACCTTGATTATAGATTGCTATTTCTGTCATTGCTTGCGAATATCCATTGGATATTATGGTACTTTTTATGTGACCAATCTCTTGCTGACAATGTTCGGGATCTGATAGTGTTTGGGATATAAGTATCAGTGCTTTTATTACAGAATTGAGTTGTGCTGTGGTGAATTGTCCTGAAAGGTATTTGCCACAGGCAAATACCTGTGGTATTCAGGTATCTATCTGTGCATGTGGGTTTGCTGTAAAGTGCCAAGCCAAAACCTTACTCCTATTTCTTTTCAATTAGAACTTCTTGAAAAGGAAGCTCACCTTCTTTTTCTATTTGAGTAGTAAATTTCATCTTTGGATGTATATGGTTTAGGTAATCTAGAAAATTGTCATTATCCTTTCTCTAGACAGCGAAAATGTCATCTTCATAGCGAGACTATAAGCTTAGGTTATCAGCTGTTGTTTTTTTTTGCATTTTTTCTATTCCCTTCAAATGCAAGGCATGTTGACAAGGAGGGTGACGTCCTCAAAACTTAAGGCAATTTTCTCGCGTAGTTGAATACCCGAAAAACTAATAATGTTTTGTAATCGCGAGGACATCCAGATACTCATATATTTGATTTTCTTGGATATCTAATTGCCTGTAAGAATTGAAGTTACCTTGACGTTTTAATAACATCACAGCTAGCTGTCCTTGTCAAAATGTCTGAAATTTAAAATATAGAATTGTGTTATCATATAAGGACAATATTCTTAGAAGAGTAATTTACACGCAATCTTATCAGAATGATATCAATACTGTGTATTTTAAATCCAAGACATGCAGTTCAAGTCTATCATGCAGTTCAATACCTGAAGCACCAATCAAATATATTTATATTAGACCAGCACCGCTGCGCGCACGAACCCATTTACATGGTGTATGGTTATTTCTTTGCGGTGCATGCTCCGCAGGGCAAGGGTTCTGGGGTTAGGGGTGCATACTCTGCTTGGCAAGGAGTGTGTAGATGCACTTCATGCTAAAAGTAGCTGTGTTCTAATTTATTAATTAATAAATTAGATTATCTAACAATTTCATGAGTTTCCTATATATAACACCTCACAGTTCCTTCAAAGAAAGTTGAGCCTACAATTCGTCTTCTTTGCAGAGCTTCCTAAAGACCTATTTCTACTGGCTGTAATGGTAGTTCTTGTAAAGTATTAGGGTATTCTGCTGACTATTTAACCGTCAAATATTTAACTGAGGACTTTAACAGTTGTCAGGGGAAGAAACAGAGGCGTAGCGTAGCAGGGGCGGTTGGGGCGGCCCGCCCCGGGCGGCACTCTTTGAGGGCGGCAAAATTTCACGATAAATAGTAATAATGTCCTGTAATCTAAACTAAAAATTTGAACCGCTCC
>JAWQRM010000123.1:0-29838 GCA_033557675.1 Coptodactyla brooksi
GTGACTTCGTTTTTACTTTGTTACAAAGCCAAAGGTTCCAAACTATTCAAAATTTTTTTCGTTGAAAAATATTGTAAATTAAGGAAGTTACGACCACTTTAAGGAAACCTGCACTAATGCAACATTTTTCAAAGGTGTCCTGCTATGTACACGAAAGCTCCAAGCTAAATCATCTGATAATCAAAAACCAAAAAGATTCTGTTAGTATATGAATACATCTTGTTCGTGAACGCAGGATTTTTTTAAAAAATAACTTTTGACAATATGATGGCTGTTCTGAAAATTTTAGGTTAATTGCTTTAACGGTTGTTTAGGAAAACATTCTTGAAATGTTGAACTTCAAGAATATCCAACTATCCAGTTTCGACTTTTCTAACTAGACACGATCCCTTAATTTAATAGAAATTAAAGTGAGCAATTATCGTATGTGAAGATTTCAATGCAAATTTCTTTACACAACTGGAATAAAACGTAATACATATTAAAGGTTAAGGACTAAGATAACATATAACTAGTATAGACAATATATTTAACTAGCCTAAACCACCAATATCAAATAGTGATTTTGCATCTATCTTCACATCACAATGTGACAATGTTTAATATTGGCATAAATACTACCATACGGAATGTACACATGTATCTAGAGTTTATTAGAGATGAAACGTAGGGCAGTATTTTTAATGACAGCAATTACCTAATGGCAAATTTTAATACACTTAGAATTTTTACCGTGACATGCTCAAAACCTAAAAAAGATGGCAGTTAGAATAAGAGCCTTATTTAGAATTGATGGGAGACAGAACAATAATAAGCATTTATTGCAAGGCTATAAAATTCCAAGAGAACATTATAAAATAGTACTCGAAAGCTAAAATGCAATATTATAACCAACTTATGAAAAATTCTTATAATGTTATCAACAATATATTACATACAAAAATAATTGGTTACATTGAATTAATTATGAAAAGTAGAAGTGAAGTAAATAATCTCGCAAAGATAGTGACAATATTTAATAAATACTCCTGTTGTATGTTGCAACGAACCAATAATACAAACCCAATTTAATTGTTATACATAATTTACACATATCTCCAATTAATGAAAAGGAAATTAAACAAATAATGAATACCTCCAGACCGCTGTTGATTATATTCCTTGCTGTATACTAAAAACAATTTAAGTTACATATCAACTCCATTAATGTATTTAATAAATAAAATGTTCGAACAATCTTCAAAAATTATTCGATACTTTAGTTGTAGAACCCCCATCAATTGAAAGTAAAAAAGTATCCTCGGCGTCGTCAAATTTGTATTAAAGAAAATATTATTTTTGACCGACTTATCCTTAGATTATCTGTCTTTTTTAAACTGTTATTTTTTGAGCAAACGGAAATATGTTAATTTTTTATTTGTTAAGTATAGTTTACCGTATGTTTTTAGTTTTGTCGTTTTGTTGTTTTTTTACCTTTTTTCAAAATTGCGATTCTGAGTTTCCTCCTGAGACTCTCCACTGTCTGTTCTTTTTAAAATGTTATTTTTTGAAAAAATGATAAAGTAAATCAATATAGTAATTTTTCTGCTTGCTGATTATAATTTAATGTATATTTCTTAACTTTGAATTCAATTTTATGTTTTTAAATTTTTTTTATTTTAGTTTTTCTCAAAATTTTTGTTTAATTTCTAAAATTTTCAAAAATACCTGTGAAATGTTATTTACTACACTGTACTTTCAAAAAACTATCTTGATTCCTTTTATGCAAAATAATAAAACACTGTTCCGCATCTGATGATACCCATCCTAATTTATTTTAATAATTGCACCACAGAATGTTTTTATCTATTATCCAGGTTCAAGGTATCGTTTTACAGATTATAGAAAGCAGAATCTTTTCGCTACTGTTATCTTCTGCTCCATTAAAGTTGATTTGTTACCTAATTTTTTGTAAAAAAAGATTGGTGCGTTACAGCAGCGGATTCCTCCGAGAATTCTGTTGAATTACGAGAATGAATGTCGCCTATTAACTTCTTCGGCGAAGTTTTACAACTGTCAGAGGTTTCCGTTTCAAAACTAAATTTTACATCTGGTGACTCATTGTAACTATTCATCTACCTCAAGCTCCTTTCGCTTACATCTTGATTTGACTACTTTTTTTGTGTAATTTGTAGGCATACGGCTGCACTTTTAACCATCGGGTTAATATTAATGTTGTCTTTACTAACCCTTTTCTTCTCTTCAAAGTAGTTTAACTCATTTACAATGTTTTCTTGTTTCTGCTGGCATTGTTCCTACTCCGTAAGCACAATTCACTACAAACATTTCCATTCGTTTTATACAATTTATATTTTGGTGCAATTAATCGTTTTATACAATTTATGGTTTACAACCTATTTACTAGTATTTATGATATTCTTGTTACCAAATAACAAGATAAGGAGCACGTCGTGTCTGTCTCCCTCGGGGATGCAAATATATCCGTGTATGTTTTACGTTTTAGTATGTGGTCAAGAACTAAATGTCCTGTATTAAGCTGTTTTTTGTACTAAGTTTGTTTTCTTAGATTTTCTTTTAGTCGCTTTCAAACACAGAGGTCAATACATTTAACCGCGATATTAAATCCATATGACAGAGCGAGATCCATTCCAAATTATTTTTTTCTGCTTCGTTTCTGCAGAACTTGAGAACGAGAAGATGTTGAAATATCTGCGGAACAACTATCCCCAGAGGATGTTGAGGTGGAAAGTCCATGTAATCTGAGTTGGAAGGATTGAATTGTTGCATGTGATGAAGATGGTTGAATTGCTTTCTTTTTGTGTTTTTCGAAACATGGAGAATCAAAAACAGCATTTTTGGCACATTCGGTAAAAATGCCCTTCGAGCAAGAAAAAAATTCGTCGATGTGTATGGAGAAGATTGACAGAAAACCAGTGTCAAAACTGGTTTGTAAAATTTTTGGGAGCTGTTTCCAAAATTTTTGGGAGAATGCCACGATCAATTGTAAAGTGTACTGTCATCAACTGGACAAATTGTATGATGCACTCAAACAGAAAAGGCCAGAATTGATCAAGAAAAAGGTATAGAGTTCCACCAAGATAATGCGAGACCGCACATCAGTTTGGTAACTTGCCAAAAGCTTTTACAGATTATTACTTGTTTCGATCTCTATAAATTTTTTTGGACGACAAAACCTTGACTTTAAATGAAGCCATCAAAAATAACTTGGGTTAGTTTCTTGCCAGCAAGGATTTATGAGCGTGAAGTCATGCTACTGCCACAAAGATGGCAACAGATGTTGGACCAAAATCGTGGATATGTAATGACAAAATATTTATACTCTTTAAGAAAAGTGCCTTTTATTTTCACGAAAAAAACGAAATTACTTTCCGAACAACCTAATAGTGAAAGTTGTTGAAACACAAAATTAAATGTACTCAAATTGTTTCCTTATTGGCTGTTGCCAATAGCACATATAACTGTAACAGCTGACTTTTAGAGATTTTTGTAGGATGTCGATAAAAGAAATTTTGGACATTGCCATTAAAATCTGCAAAAAAATGCAACAGAAATAAAATTATTGCTGTTACTGTCAAATAATCGTAGTATGACTATTGGATGGTAATTTTTATGCAATGGGCCTCTCTTATTTAAATATAATACTTTGCAATTGAAAAAGTGCATTCCTCAAGAATACGAAAAGAGACGCGGATTTGTTTAATTTCGCTGGCGGTTTAAATCAAATCGTCAGAATTTTTTGTCGTTGGGTAGATATATTTGACCGTGACGTATGGTGACATTGGTAGCTATATTGGATACTTACTTTACTGTTGGCTGTGAAAAAGATTACACGTATTTTGCTGCGCTTATCGATTGTTTACTAAGATTGTAATAAAGCAGAGCACAAGGTTGGAGATGGATTGAATGTTGCTGTTGGCGAGTCTATGAATAAAACAGGCGAAAATTTCGTGTATTTTTAGTTTAATTTTCCAAAATGTTTAGATATGAATCGTATGAATCTCCAAACACAATTATTCCATAGACAAAATGTGGTAAAATCACAGTATTATTTAGAATGAGATGTAACACAGAATATTTATAATCGATTGTATTTTTGGTTAGACATCGAAGATTTTGTTTCCGTGCTGTTTATTAATAGCTATTTTTTTTGTAATAAACATTTTTTTAATATTTTAAATTGGTTAATTTTAGTTTCAAGAGCACCTTCAAGTAATGATTTTAATTAATTATTTTAATTAAAAAATCCTTAGTTCAGCCTAAAAATCTTTAGTTAATTTTATTTGAAATTGCAACAATGAATAAAAATAATTGTTCAATTTATTTCTGTTTATCAACTAATAGTTATTATAATAAGGTAGTTATCAATACAAATTATATAAAATGTTATTAAAGACGACACTAGTTTTCACTGTTCAACATGTAATAGATTTAAAATACGAGCTACACTTTAAGTTTGTATAGAATATTTTATCAGTGTTAGGTTAACTTTTCATAACACGTGTCGCGATTTCGTAAGGAACAGTCGTGTGGTTGGCCAGTGGAATCAAAAAGAAAAAAAAATGGATAAACAAAAATAACCTGAGTGCTCTGTCACCTTCTTGCGATTCTGTTTCCCTGGCATTTAAGCCCTCTTAGTTATGAATTATAGAAAATGTCTAGTAGAATATACCAAAAAACATGGCGCCCCAATGTGATTCCGATTATATGATTTAGAAGAAGTAGGATAAAGAGGAGCTTGCGTGCGTAATTGTGTTGTCGGTATGTTTCTCTAGTACAATTGTTTTTTAATTCATTAAAAATAACTACTACGACTAACTGATTTTTAAATTTACAAAATTAGTGTGTGAACGTTAGTTAGTTGGCTTTAATTTTAACAATGGACGAGGACCATCTTTTTCTGTTAGCTAAGAAAATCAAATCACCGCACACCTGTCATTTTGTGCATCAAGTTTATCAAACAAGAACCCAATGTACCAGGCAAACATGATACTAGAGGGATATCGACTGCTTTACCTCGTGTGTTCAGTTCTAAATGCCCTGCTGGTAAATGCGCGGTTTACTTCCTAATTTTCATGAGATCCTGATACTAAGACCGCCAATTCCGCGCCTAAGCTAGCGATTACAGGGTCACGTGGCGTCTGCGCATACATGTGATTGGTACGACTGGCACATGGTCGGTTAAATGAGGTTAAATGTTGAAAGAAATTCTGGCTTTTCAATCTAAAACAGTTCTTTATCATAGTTAGCTATGTCCGTTGTATAATAGCGTTTTTTGTTTCAAAAGTGTATATATTCTGATGCTTCGTTGGAGAACTTTGACAATTATACCAAAGCAGTTTTTCATTTTTGTTCAAGTAGGCGGACATCTGTTGACAAAAAGTTGAAGTATTCTCGCCGTCAAGTGCGCTGCTTTAGATGAAATTTTACTCACATAGTCTGACACGGAGAAAATAGATGTCCCTAGTAACTTGAAGTTTACAAGAGGGGACATACGGTAAAGTCACTATAAATCATTCACATCCTGGAACGCATTTGTTTTATTTATTACCTACTATTTCTAGGTATGAACTTCATGTGCACCGACAATATACAATGTACACATGAGCGTACCTACATTTATTTCACACTGACATCATATTCCAAAATATATCCTATAACCAACAGAGCATTTAGTATAATTTTAAATTTGATTTAATTAATCAGCAAAGCATGTTTGAAAAAAAGGTTATTTTTTCACAATTCAGCTCTTTTTCAAACAATATTTTTTCTTGAAGAAAATGATTACACTACTACTAATTATTATAGTAATCATTACATTAGTACTCACATTTTTACTTTCTCTTAAGAGAAAGTATTGAATTCGTAAAACAAATCGATGTCGAGATTTTGATGGATCTTGACGAATTAGGCTTTTTGTAGCCTATTTATGCTATTTTTGGTGGTTGGTCTGTTCGTCCGTCCGTCCATCCGTCTGTTCGTCCGTCTGTAGTTCATTTATCTCCAACCTTATTAGACTGAGTAAAACAATACTTTGCATGCAAGCTAATTATTATATAATTTGGTCATAGTAAGGATTTCGTATAAATTGTCCATATGGTTGAGGTACTTAACCTAAAAAATTTTTGATTTTTTACAACTTCTTGTAACAAATGGTTATATTTTTGTAATCTACATAAAATTGTGCGTAAAAAACTATAAGGATAGTACATGCTTAAAATCAACAGTTTTTGAGTTATAGGCATAACTTATAAAAATACACTCCTATGGGGCAAGAGGGTATTTCGTTCTCAATCTCGGGTATTGCTCTCTTTGGAAAAAAATGTTTCAAATAAAGGTTGCATGACATCGAACTCTTCACAATTTGAAATAGTTTTGGAATATACAGGGTGTTCGGTTTATTCTAAAAACTATCCAACTTATATTGAAGTCCTTATAAGTTTTAAGGGCAACTTTATTTATTATACCTTAGCTTCAAATTGTACCGTTTAGGCGTTATGATATTTTTGTATGTCCTTATAGGACTTAACGGTCACTTTAATTATTATACATCAGTTCTAAATCGCACCGTTTGGGCATTATTACACATTTTTAAAAAAAGATTACAGGTACGAATGGATTTTTTTACAATTTTTTTATATTTAAACCAGGGCATGGTAAGAGAAAGTCATGTACGATGTACATCTTCTAGTTTTAATTGCGATAAATCTTAACGCGCCATTGTTAAACTAGTCAATAGCAGACAATGGTACAATCCAATACATAATCAAACAAAAATAAAAATTGATCAACAAGTATATGAAAGCTAGCACACAATAAGAAATTATCTTGAAAATCATCAGCATTCATACCGAACTTGACGCAGAAGCAATAAGTGTTGAGAATTAAAAAGCAGTTGTCAGTTATTAAAAAACTTAATCTACACATCTTTTTAATTAATTAAATTTTTAAGTGAATATGTTTTACGTCGCTATGTTTAACGTCGTCTGTGTTTTATGTTGAGCTTGAAAACGTTAGTGTTGTGGTTGCGGTGTTTGTTAGTTCTAGTGACTACGAGACCACAGATTTCCGTTTTCTCTAATAACTAATAAACAACGATGAATATCAACATTGGTTAACTTTCACTATTAAAATGTATGAATCTATAAACACGAAAGCTCAAAAAAGCCACCTTAACACCAAAAATAGCATAAACCAAAAATAGAAGACTGTTTTTATTTAAAAACGGATAAAGGGAGAAGAATGCTAGAATAGAAATTAATATGCAGAAATTAAAAACAATCCGTTAAACAAAATTATTAAACAAACAAAAAGTATGTTAAATACGTGAAACTTGCTTTTAGATAAAACAGCGATATTCAAACTTCTAACTCATTACCAAGAATTACGGTCTTCCTAAAATTCGTAAACCTGGCAAAAATTTGTGCTCCATCGTGTCAGGTATTAATTCCCCAACTTATTGTATTTTTAAATGACTTAACCATAAATTCAACAACTTAGAAACTAAACCGGAATCATTTGAAGTTAAACATACTATTGACTTTATTAACAAAAGTAAAGATACTAAACTTAAAGACACAGAGATAAACTTTAATCATTCTTAAACATTTCTTAATTAAAAATAAACAAAACATCCAAAGAGATCGAGGAATATATTAAACTTACTAAAATATGCATGGAAGTAAATTACTTCAGATTTAACGGTAAATTCTTTAAACAGAAGAAAGGGCGGCAATGGGTAACTGTCTTCCATCTGTTCTTGCTAATCTCTCCATGGGTTACTTTGAAACCAACTTAAAACAAAACCTTAAATATTTTCCTAAAACTTGGGTTAGGTATGTGGATGGCGTGTTCGCGATTTTTGATTTCGATTCTTGAGTAACATTCGAGAAGTTATTAGGATAAAATAAAACAATAAAATTTACATGCGAAATAGAAAAAGAGGGGAAATTAGCTTTCCTTGGTACTTTAATACTCAAAAAAGATAATAAACTGGAATTCGATATTTTTCGGAGAGAAACTAATACAAAACTACTAATAACATCAGACTCATGATTACTCTTAACCACAGGATAAATGGTAAATAGAATTGATTAAACAAGTTAATTCAAATAATCAACCTGACGCAGCGGAAAGCATAAAGATTTTTAAAAATAAGAATAAAATATTTAATAACGGCCTTGCCCTTATACCTGCCACGATCCTTTTTGACCTGGTAGGTAGACGCACAAGGTAATTAAAATCTATTTAGGAGTAAGTAGACGTATTCAAAAGTAATTAGGGTAGGTATATAAGCCTTGTGCGGTGAGCTTGCTGTAGTGAAATCTCAAACAGAACTGCAAAGTACTTCTTTTCAATAAAATAAAATCGAAAGCAACTTGTGGTACTTGTACCTAAAATTATTTAGTAGTAATTAGCATCGTCATTGTTGCTAACGCAATTGACACAAACGTAGGTCAGACCAGCATTTAGTGCAGATCTAATGGGGATCAGTGCTTGATAGCTTGACACTGGATCCAGTTTTCTCCAGGTACGCTCTAGTAACATGTTTCGCAACAAATCAAGCAAGCATAGTCGTCTTCTTCTGAACCTGATTTCAGGATCTTTTTAGAGACTCTTTTCTTCTTATTATTATCGATTTTAATTTTTGATTTATTAACCCTTTTGATTGACTTGCTTTGTTCTGTTTGCAATTTCTTTCAGACTCTTTTTTTCTTCTTCTAGCTGCACTAATCTTTTTTGGGACCATTTTTGGATAAGGTTGAGTGGTTTATGGAGAAAATGTTTGTAATAGATGCCTTGATCCCTTTATTACTATCATCTCTGTCATGTTGACCGGTAAGGCTTGAAGCTCTTGGACCAACTTGACCGGCAGAAACTTCCTCTGATTGGTGTCGTACAATGCGCGCTGTTTCTTGACTGTCGGTTACAAATGATAGTGAAAAACCGTTATTGCTGAAAATGTTTGCATAGAGTGGAGGAATGCTGTTTTTTGAAAACCTTTCATTATATGTATAGCAGTAGCCACTAGCTTTGATATATCATAAATTGTTAAAAGTTTTTCAGAATTGTTTTTCAACCATATATCCTGCGTATCAGCGGAGTACTTTTTCAATTGTCCAAATACTGAGCAAGTAGCGGCTGTAGCTTAAGCGTGCAGTGAGGTGGTAATGATAACATGAGGATTCCATTATCTTTAGCCATGTTTAATATATCATATGTACGTAGGAGGAGTGAGTATCTAAGACCTGCATAACACGGAATTCAGCGGATGGCTTTACATGTTTGATAAAATGTTGCGTGCATTGGAAGTTGCCTAACCACCCGCATTGCCTGTCACGTGGGCCCACCGTTAGTGAAATGATCCTTGTATTTTTTTTGCGAAGAAACGCGAACATAGCGGACACCATATTTCTGCATGCAGATAGAGTGTTACCACTGTCACATTAGTGCCTCGTTCCCCATAAGTCATTGCGCCAACATTTCGCAAGTTTCAATACCGTGGATACTCCAGTCTTAGCCTCATTCCATATTTCTGAAGCAATGAGTTTGTATTTATCCATTACCTCAGCCAACTTGTTAAAAAAGAGTTTCACGTTTTCAGTATTAATTGACGTTGCTCTACCGATACTGGTAGGTTCAGCCTTCCTGATAGATAATTCGGGTTTCTCACTTCAAAACTTTGTAAGCCTATCTTTACCCGCCATCTTGTTTGTGGTCGCAGTGGCTGGCATTTTAAACTTGTATTTAATGGCGTACTCACAAAGAAGACGACGGAGGTCTTTAGGAAAATACTCATAAAATATAAACGGAATTTGCAACAATTGTTCTTTTATGGAATTTTCTTGCGCTTGAGAATACATTTGCCTTGGTGCTTTATTACTCATAGGTGGCGTATCACCTTGAGATTTTAATTTTCATAGGTATCTCATGAAAGTCATTCTTTTGACGTTAAATTCTTTGGCAGCTCTATTCATGCTCTTACATTCGTCTATTACTGATTTTGCTGCAACTTAGTTGTTGATTTGTTGACTTGAAGCCCAACCCCGTGGGGGTCCTCCTCTTGTATGTCTGCAACCTAAGCCGGAGTGGAAAACAAAAACGTTACTTGCCAATGTATGCTTTTGTGTTATCAATACCTTGATTGTCATAGAAAAATGGTATTTTCGGAAAATAAATTCTAGTCAATGATTAATAACAGATGTCCAAACCGTTTGTCAAGTGTAAAAGTAAAACCGATTATATTTACATATTCTTTAGATATTCAAATAACCTGGAAAAAGTTAGATTTTTTGTTACTTGTGAGTTTACTGGCTGTCCCAGTACGATTTTCCCACTCGGATATCTCGGAATTGGTAAAAGATGTGATTTCAGGACAAAAAATATATGGTTTATTTCAGGACAAACCGTATAGGGCAAGCAAAGTGCTATATGGAAAACTAAGTCATTCACACACAGTATGTGTGTCCCTAGAATATTATGCTATGTACCTTTAAATGGTATACCTTTTCATGGTAAACTTTATACTTTTCTATCTTTGATGCCTTCTCAGTTATTCTTTTCATGTGAGTATACAAAATGTATGGTTTTATAACAAATTGTTGAAAATTAATCAATACATATGTTCGAGTGCTATACAAAAATGTTATCACTCGCCAGTAGCTGCTTTGCCAGTCATTGCTTGTCGTATAATCAACAGATTTGTCGATGTTTTGCAAATAATTAAGTTGGACTAAAATACGTATTCAAAATATGTACATTGCTATTTTGGCAATACACACGTCAAACCGACGCAAAATTTGATTTGTCGTTGCATTTTTACTTGCTCTTAAGAAAAAGTATTACATTCGCAAAAATATCGATGTAGAAATTTTGATGAATCTTGACGAATTAGGCTTTTTGTAGCCTGTGTATGCCATTTTTGGTGGTTGGTCTGTCTGTCCGTCCGTCCGTCCGTCTGTCCATCTATGGTTCAATTATCTCCTGCCATATTACACTGAGTAAAATAATACTTTCTATTCAAGCTAATTATTATATAATCTGGTCAAAATAAGGATTTCGTAAAAATTGTCCACATGGTTGAGTTACTTAACCTAATATTTTTTTGATTTTTTCACAACTTTTTGTAACGAAATATATTTCTGTAATCTACATAAAATTGTGAGTAAGAAACTACAGGGATAGTATATGCTTAAAATCAACAGTTCTCGAGTTATAAGCATAATTGATAAAAATACAGTTGTATGGGGCTAAAGGGGATTTTCAAAAAACTTCTTTTGTCAGCACGAACGTTTCACGACCTGGGCACTTAAAGCGCCCAGGTCTACGTAAAGACGTTCTGCCGTGCTGTCGTATTTTATACACTCACCAAAGATTACCAACATGTCAATATATTCATATACTGTTATGAAATGTTGACATGTTGGTAATCTTACTAACATTATCTACTGTAATGTTATCTTCTATTCGATACATTACAAAAAATATTCATAAGCTATGAAAAACTGTTCCACATTTCTTCTTACGTTAAAATTATTACACATTAAATGAATATTAAATTATATAAAAAATAGAAAACCGAAATCATTCGGAATGAACAATAATAAAATAATACGTATAGCAATAACTGAATAACAATGAATAACACCTACATATTTTAAAGGGTTGTAGTACTTCTAAATAAAATAAAAATAACGTAGACTCTCTAATTAAGAAAAGTATTTAATAAAAAAACTTTACATTTATTATAAGGTTCTTGAATCTCCTCTAAATAATAACATTAAAAAAGTCTTTAATGTTATTATTTAATTTAGGACTAATATTTATTTCATTTTGGACATGAATTCGTTATTGGGTTGTTAGCAACCTGTATAGGCAGGAAGTATACCAAATTAGATTGCTTGCTGGTAATCATAAGTAAAGGATCGATTAGTTAAATATGAAATGAATCTGGCTCTACAATTCTTCAAAGTAAATTCAAATGACTTCGCTATGTTTACTAAAGAAATATAGTTGACGGCATTTCTTATTTGACTTCTTTCAAACTTCATCTGTTCATCTGTTTGTCCACCTAACTGTCTGTTTATTGCCTGTACATTCTTATGTGAACACACTTCGTGCACTAGTGAACTAATTAAAATTAAATTTTGAAGTTCAATTGTTGAATGTAAATTCATATAGTTTTATTTTGTAGAATTTATTTTGGGTGTAACTATTAACTACTGAAATTAATAGAAATTATATTAAATCTAATCATCCGTCAAATAATTTCAACTACCTGGTAATTTCAGCTTTGATAGGTAGTTGAAATTATAAGATAATAAGTAAACAAGCAAATAAAATAAGTAAACAAGCTCGCTCGGGTCCGAAAAGGTATATTGTACCCCAAATTGTTGACGTCTCCCTTCCTATCGTGTTTTTACTCTGCGGACAATTTGATTTTTCTCGACAGAACTTGTAATACCGTAGTTTGAATTAAAATTGAGGAAGCGGTAGTAGTTTGGTTAATAGAATGAAAGATACCTAAATCGAAATGAATATAAAAGAGGTAGAGGAGGATTTGCAGAGAGTAGGAGTTGATAACTGACAGGTGAAAGCAGAGCGCACGTATATGTAGCAGAAGACAGCACAAAAGAAAAAGAGGAATGATCCGTTGCGAAATGGATCTAAAAAGCTCCTTTGAAGCAGTATTGCTCCTCGTGGGGTGTTTAGCCACTATAAATGAAACAACAGTACGTCTATTTTAGTCAATACTACGAATATGCAGTTAAGTGTAAAGAAAAAAAATCATGAGCTAAAATAATCAATTTCAGAATAACATAGTAAATCTTAGTAGACTACGGGGGCTAATTGTATTAAACTGTCTGTAAAAGAGTCTAGCCAAAAAGAGAGAAATTGATTAATTTGGTAAAAAGAATGATTGAATTCTTGAATGCCCTCTTTGATTGCTACACTACTAAAATAATTGCTCAGATTATTACTTCTGCATTATATTTTGTGTGTGTATAGTTTGAAATTGTGTTGCAGGTTGCATATCTTTCAGAATTTAATTGGAGGTACAAGTAAATAATAAAAATAATCTACATAACGCCTTTACTTCAAATAATACTGCTATAATACAGTTAAAGGTATTTATAATGTTGTGTGTAATAGTAGTAATAACTGAAACAGTTGTTTAAACTAATCACATAATATTATTATTATGTGATTATATATAAGAGATAGTAATCAATGAGATCTGCTGCTGGGAAATTGGTATCCCAATAATGACATATAGCCCATGTTTCGCCGAGTTATAACGATTTATGTCTGCAGTTCGGTTTTCTGCAGAAATCGGAGAATTACCTTGATCTTGTAGGTCGCCACGCTCGTTTCTGGAATTGTAGACGAGCAATCACTGTCTAATTTTGCCAGTATACTGGTGACAATCAGGCGTTTCCAAAATAGTAATTATGGTTTCCGGAAAAAATCGATTATCGATCGGTGAGCTGCTGAAAAACCTACTTCTCTCCACAGTTCCTGAAGGTCATCGATTTCATGTTATCTGACATATGCTCAGACATATGCTCTACCTGCTCTTATTACAGATATCACTCTAAAGCTTCAAACGCTGATTGCTCCGAGATGCCTGCAGGTACGGTTCTGAAAGTTGCAGGAATTGTATAGCCCTGAACTACGAAGAAGATCGTCTGTACCAGACGTGTGGAAAAAATTTCTTCGGCCTGTGGCGACATCAAGTAAGCTTTTTTCCAGGGTCGCAGCTCTGCGCGGTGATGCTGGATCGATTCGGAAAGGATTCGCTGGATCAATTCTCAGGTTGAAGAACAAAAAATTCTGGACAGAAAAGTTCCACATTCAACTATCCAGAACGACTGCTAAGGGTCGAACTGGGTCTCGGTAAAAGTGTCCGGATACTTTTAGAAGGTACTGTACATAACCATGTCTGGGACGCTATTCGGTAACAGGCGTTTCGGCACTTTATGCATATCTGCATTATGAGGCATTTTAATCTCTTCTCCGACAGTTCCTGACAGATCTGCCCTGTGATCAAGTCATGCCCTGAACCCTTTTTTGGATTGATACCACGTTTAATGATGTCGCTTTCAGCTTACTCGCCTCAACCAACCAGTACTGGAGGTACAGAGATCAGTAGAGGTTTCAGTTGTTTGATGACTTTCGATAATAAGTTCATAGTGCACAATTTCAATGACTTCCTGAGCCTCTAAGTAGGTTTGGAAGCACACACAATTTTTCATCACTATATCTTCGCTGTATAAATATCGAACAAGAAATCACTTGAAATTTGAATATCATTCTCGTTTTCAGTTTCTAAAGAAACTCTTTTTAAGCACATTTTCTAGTTTAGAAAATTCACTATTTTATGTTATGTAGCATCTGGGGAATTGTCCCAGGATAGTTCAAAGTAGGATTTTGCCTATAAATCTCTTTTGTTTATCCCCTTTGTCATATACAGATCGGTTTTCCTCCTATCGGTAGGACAATATCAGTTGGTTCTCCAGTAGATACGATTTCCAGACGTAGTACTTCTGTTGTTTTATAAAGTTCGCGGCCTTTCGTTGTAGTGAGTTTGGAGCTCCACAGCAAACGCTCAGGATTAAATTACCATCATAGACGAATCTGCTTTCTAGTGTATCAAAGCAAGCTTCAGACTGATTTTTCTGTATGGCGTACTTTGGCAGGCAGTCCATAACGGGGCCCGTTCATTCTTTTACTACTGCGTTTGTTGATCGAACTCTGTCAATTTGACATAAACTTGTTAAACAAATTAATCAATTAATTTGACATATCAACTTGATATATGACCTGTCAATTTAATACTTTACCCGTCAAATTGGTATCTGACAAATAGATATGTTACCCCGCGATATTCATATGTAAAACTGAGATTTGGCCTAGCAAACTAACAGCCTGTGAAACTTTCTGGTCCACCCGTCAAACTAAAGCTTGACTTGTCAATTGGGCACTTGATCAGTCAATTTGATCTTTGCCCTGCTAATCTGACTATGACCGATCACTTTGATATTTGATTTATCAAATTGACATTCTCCTAACAGGGGATAATGTCAATTAATCATTCTTAATTGACATTAAATCACGATAGTATAAAGTTTTCGGTCTCATTAAGGGGTCATGCCTAGTTGCAAGGTGAAAAAAAAGTGAAATATTGACATTAAATGTACAGGGTGGCGCATAAGTAACGTTATGATTTATTTAATGAATAACTTTTTTCGTTCTGATTTTATTTAACGCTGCCATTTATTAAAGTTTACATTATAGTTTGGAAATATGTTCACATTATGTTTTGAAGATAATATCTTTCAAATGGTGCCCATTATTTGCTTCGACCTAACGTGCTCTTTCAAGAGTATTTCCCATATCTTTTCTTAGAATTTCAGGTCCCTGCGCCCTCACTTCTTCTCGAATATTCGCCTTAAGCTGTTGGATGGTTCTTGGCTTATTGGCATACATCTTACCTTTTAGGTAACCCCAAAGAAAAAAATCGGGAGCCGTTACATCGAGCGATTGAAGTGCAAATGGGCCTCATTATGAGTTTGTGAATAAACTCATTGTTTTCTAAGCACAATTCTTGAAAACGGCGACTATATTGAATACGTGTTTGTGCTTCATTTGGTTTTAACTCATGAACCAATTGAATCTTATATGCGAAAAGTTGTAAATTATGTAAAATTCTTTGCAAAGACCGCCTAGATATCACCAACTGCTGAGAACGTCGCCTGGTTTCAGGGTTTTCCTCAATACTTGCTTCCACCCGAGCAATGTTCACATCAGTTCGAACTGTACGAGGTCCTCCAGCACGCGGAAGATCACAGACAGCCCCTTGTTGCCGAAAATGCTGAACCAATCGGTAAATTGTTGGAGGGCTAGGTGCATTTCGAACATGAAAGAAATTTCGATATAATCTTTGTGTCTGAATAATCGAATGCAGACTTTCAAAATAAAATTGAACAACTTTGGTTCTTTGTTCTGTGCTGAGTCTTTCCATCATAAATTTCCCAAGTTTTTCAAAGTTAATTCTGAAAAAAAACCAAAAAAGAAACGTCAACAAAAAATGTATTCACTTATTAAATCATAACGTTACTTATGCGCCACCCTGTATTAGGTGTAAGTTTTTGTTTTGATTTCAGTGGTACCATTTTCCATATCTCCTTAAGCTAGGACGATTCCATCTAAGATTCCAGTCAAAACATTAAGACTTTTGGGGCGTTTTCATTGTAATGGAAGAATACAATAAAGTCTTCATTTTGAATAAGGTCTTCAGCTTGAAACTTGTGACATAGTTTTATTATGCACACTAAATTTTATTTAATTTAAATACATGTGTTAAATTCAATATTACAAGTAACTTGTGGATGTCAGCTATGTATTCAACATAATGACTTCTAAATAATACATTTTAATATTCAGCTTGTAATCAGAAAAAAGGACTCTTCTAGAAATAAAAATAAAGTTAATGTTGATTTCTTAAGGTGGATTTCTTTCAATAATTCTTCTTGCACCTTATTATGCTTTTTCCCCTGTCATTATTAAGTAGTTATCTATTTATATTCTTATTCCTAAAAAAATGGATAATTAGACAAACAGCAGCGATTATTTTTGGACGTGATACTTTTCAACGAGAAAAACTATTTAATGTCCAGGAAATTCAAAATAGTTGGTGCCAAGTTGGATAAAACGCGCGATATATAAATAGGCATCCGAACAATAAAGGTCAAATTTTGTCCTACAATATTTCACAGCAATCTGGTAGAATAATTTTTAAACTATTAACTTCCTAAAATAAAAATGAAAAGAGCCTGTTACTTGCTAGCAAAAAAAAATCTGGTTTACCTTACAAAGTTTTTTTAATTAAGGAAGAGTAACATTCTTTTTAGGACTAAAATGGTTTATTTTTAAAGAGATTTAAACCGAACATAAAACCTATCAATTGTGCAATGAAAACTTGTACTTATTTTTTTAAGTAATTAGAATAAGATATGCAGGATATTTTCATTGTCCTGCAGAATAGTTAATACTATAGTTAAACTATAGTTATAAAAAAACTATAGTTAATATATAATTCATTTCTGCGACATTTTCTCATGTTACAATTGGTTCGTAAAAATTATTATTGCTATTATCAATATTTTTATTCACGTGTGATTTCCAGCGGAGTCTTCGTCAGGATCAAGGATAAAAATTTACACGTAGAATGCTTCAAATGTGCCACGTGCGGTACATCCTTAAAGAATGTGGGGTACGTGACGCAACTATTTTTTTTTTCGTTTTGGAGAAAACTGTTATTCGTGATTTTGGTTTCAGGTATTACAACATAAGTAACAAATTATATTGTGATGTCCACGCCAAATTAGCTGCCAGAAGTAATGCGCCAGCATCGAATCTGGTTCCAGTTACAGTTCCACCGTAAGTATTAGATTTTGATTGTTACTTATAACAATAACACACACATTATTATAATTATATTTTATGCAAGTTCTTACACTTAAAGCTAAAGTTTACTTTTGAAATGAAGCAATTACTTTTGAACCAGTGCAATTAGTAAAGGCAAATCGTATTGAAAGTAAGGAATATTTTGTTAGTTTTATAATTATTAAATTTGGGTATTCAAGCAAGAAAACAAATTCAAGCTAGAATTTTATCAGAAAATATATTGGCATTTATTGCACCTTGTATTCTAAATTTAAATTTGTTACCTATTCCAATGGCATTAACATTTTTTTGGATATAATTGAAAGGTTCTGCACAACTTTTGCTAGCTCAGCTGCACGATAGAACATTTTGAAAAAAAAATCCTCTTGATACTATTTACAGAATGAATTCTATAAATAGTATTACCTAATGGTACTCGAATCTTTTCTCTTTGGAATGGATTGAAAAACTTTCTGCAATACTTTAGGAATCGAAAGTTAAAGCTGAAAAATTATGCGAAACATTTAATATCATTCCAGAAATTAAGAAAAATAAAATTAGAAAAATACATCATTTCGATCACGAAGGAAAGTTAATATTTATCTGAGAATACTTTTCACACATAGCGAACCACAGTTAATTTTAATTCGGGAGAGATTCGAACAACCAGAGAAACATACTTTTCATCCCACGTGGTAATTAATCTATTTTGATCTGTTAGGAGAGGTTTGGCAAAGCTAATAATGTTGCCGACGTGTTCGCGATTTTCAACTCTAAAGACAATAAAATTCAAGGTTTCATTGGTGAAATAAATTAGGAATATGAACCAATAAGGTCTACCAGTGAAATAAAAACAAATGGAAAACTGTCCTTTCTTAACACTTTAATAATAAGAAAATAAAATAAGCTAGAATTCGATATGTTATGCAGAGACTAATACGAAAAGGTTTTTATAATTGGGCATTTTTATGGCGATGTTCTGCGTAATTGGAGTGGGTTTTCTTTTGATATATTCAACGAAAATATAATTCAAGCGGAAATTCAACGACAGATATAAAGAGCACATAACTTCCAATAATATTCCAATTTACCAGGAAATCGAGGGCAAAATTTCGAAGTTATAAGAGTCTTAGATAAAAGCAGAAAATTAAACATTCACCAGAACTTAGAAATATTTCGAGAAACCCTAAAAAAGACCCGCAATAAACACCCAGGTAATCACCAGTTCCCATCCTATATTCCAACCAATTAAGGCTCCTATAATAAAACTGTCATCGTCTACATATAAGCAGAAATAACAAAAAAACACACCAGTCTTGATAATAGCGAAACCTGTTAAACATGTGTTTCTTTTATAATTTTTCTCAATAGTTTTTCGAATTTGTTTGTGGGGTCTCTTTTCAATTCTATGCAATTATCGTTCTTAAAATTTTGTCTTTGTCTACTTTGCCTAATATTGCATTATTTTCTTCTAACTCCTTGCCTATATTCTCATTGTATTCTGTTCTTGGTGTATTGTACTTTTAGCTTTGTTCTCGTTTGCTTTTGAAAAATATTTTCTATTTCTTGTGCAATGTCATGTTTTGTTCTTTTTTGTATTTCCTTTGGTAAATTTTGCACTGATATTTTAGCTTCCACAGTTAAATTTTCATTCAGTAGCTTCATTCCCGAATATGCAAATGTTAAGTTGATTAGGTTTTCAGTGTTTTTATGGAAGAGGTGTGTAGCCTTCATTGGTTGTATGGTTTTTGGTTCTTGTGTATATAATAATTTATTGGCCTTTTTTGTCAGTTGTTTTGTACTTTTGATTCATGATTAGTCTTACATTTTGTTGGGTATGTACATCTATTTCATGTCATGTTTCCAAGTTTATTAGATTACTGTAATGTAGTTTATTAACTTCTACTTTTCTGCATTTACCCTTGTTCTTATGGCCGCTTGTATTTTGTGCCTTTTTGATACTTTTTGGTACTGGCTTGGTTTTGCAAACACCGTTTGTTGAATCATACATTAGCATTAGTTTGGAACAATTTTTAAATTTTACATTTACATTTAGAAATTGTTTATCATTTAAGTTGATATTATCTGAAATGCTGGAATTCTTAAGACAATTGAAAAAATCAAGGCACAGGAGAGTCGAGGCATATTTAACAATTTAATAACCTTACCTGGGGAAAGTTTAGAAAAAAAATATGTTTAGGGTTCCTCTTAAGGAGGGCTAAAAGTCCTTTAAGAACCGTTTTTCAACTTAGGTTTATTGAAACCTATTGAAACCCTCCCGGCAAACAAAAAAGTGAATAACATACTTAATGTTTAATGCAGAAAAGGAACATATAGAATATTTATTCCTATCTAAATATTAATACTTAGCTTATAACGCATTCATATTAATATAAAAAGAAACAAAGTGAATATAACTTTATTTTCCTGGCTTTAATTTCAGCAAATTTATCTATTATCTCACTTAAATGAAACTCTTAAACACATAATTTAATTTCTATGCAAAGTGGTGTTAGGCAGAATAGTCTTGTTTGTACCATTGTGGATCTTAAGTGTTTTTTTTATTATCTTAAGTTTTGAGAAACCACGTTTGGACACAGAAGTGGTTATCGAAATTATTAATAAAATTCTTAAGATTATAGTTAAATTGGGAAATGCATTTTCTGTTAATGTCTTCATATTTTAGCGCTAGATGCAAATCCACACAACATCCTCTTATTTTCTCTTTTTTTTATATTTTAAAGTATTTTATATTGTTTAGTATATTATATAGGAAAGAAAATAAGTTATTGTATTTCTCTAGTTGTTTGAATCTCCTCTGCACAGAAATTAACCTTGGTCTACTGAGTCTAACCTTGGTCTGCTATTTTAATTTTATTTTTCTTAAATTCTAAAGAAATATTAAATTTTTCACATAATTTTCCAGCTTTGATTATTTCTAAAGTGCTTCAGAAAGATTTCAAATCCCTTCAAAAGTAAAGAATCCATATCATTTTTGTACAATAATATGGATTCGATTTTTATTTTAAGATCATCTGTTGTTTGGATTAATTCAACAAGTGCATTCATTAGTTTGTTTAAATTATGTCTAGTAGCATTTATAGAATTGATTCTCTAATTAGTATCTAGAGGTTTCTTCCAAATATTGCATCGTGCATCTGAGTTAGCAAAAGTTGTGTAGAACCCTTGAATTACACAAACAAAAATGTTAGCATTTTTTTAGTGCAAGTAAGGAAGGCTAAAATGTAATGATTTAACCCAACTTACCTCTATACCAAGTTGTACCCCTGAGAAATTATGGTCCCTCAAAGTGAGGTTAAAAATTTCATAAATAATTAATATCTGAATAATACTTTAACTTAGGAAACCCAAATTTGGTAGTCGTTCTGAATGTACTAAGGACATTTATTTTTTTTTTTGTAAATAGAGATCAGTTAAAGAATTTTAAAGGGTTGATTAGGAATAATGCACCCTTAAATTGCAACAGAATTTTTGGAAAATTTTAACGTGAAAACCTTATTTTTACTCAATAATTGCACAGTTCAATGAGTAAATACTAACTATTGTATTACCGTTAATTATTTTTTATGAGTCTTAAGTTTTAATTCATACATAAATAATAATAATAATAAAATAATAATAAAATGTTGTAAATGATTGAAAGAGCGTTACATTTATGGTGGCGTACTCAGTACGCCACGCAGGCTTGGGAAGTTCTGATTAAGTTGACAACTCTAATTCGAGTTTTCTTTTGCAGTGGTGGACGAGTACCTGCTGGAACTATATCGGCAGCGTTATCTAGTCATCCGCTCCAGTCATCAGCCGCGCCTCCTTCGTCAAACGTAAATCAAACAGCCCAACCCTTCCAGGTAAGCAGACCGCAAGGCCTTTTAGTAATGCTCGTTCACACTAACAGCTGTGACAGTAAATCGCATGGTCGTTGTCTTTTCGCTAACAGAACGAACTGCAGCAATCGCTTGAAGTTACCGACCGACCGCCAGCCGAAGCAAACGTCAGCGAAATGGCCGTCAAAGCTAACGCTTCCGAAATTTCCGAACGCGATCTCACGGAAAAACCTGTGACGCGAACGATTGGCAACGTCTCTAAATACAATCCGATTAAGAACGAAGGTCCCATATCTTTCAGTGCTTATATGTCAAAGGTAATGTAACGGTGGGTTATTTTAACAGTTGGCTTTCGTTTTGGAAGTGTAATTTGTTTTGCGGTTGGGTGACCCTTTTGAACTTGGACGGGCTAACGAGGTGCGCATATTTTTTTTCTTCCTTTCAGTCGGGCACCAACTTCTCTAGTCCCCGCCCGTTTACCAGTGTGTCCGCGCCTTTGTCTCCGCCAGCGAACCCCGGTTACTCGACTTTGCCGAAGACTTCACCCACTTCCCTACCGTATTCTTCGCCAGCACCGTCCGTCCCATCATCAGGTGAGTTGCAAAAGGGATTATTCATAGCGGTTCACCAGAAGAACCGGTGCCTCTTAGATCTAGTAACCCGAATTTTCAATATTTACCCCTCTAGGCAGGTTCTCTACAGTTAAACCTACCGGTGCACCCTTCAAAGGTACCGACAAAAATCGCTTTCCCGAAGGCGCGCTACCTTTTGATTGGCTTCGGTCGCTTTTGTAGCAAATGATAGTATAACTTGTAGATACCGACGTAACCGAAACGTTTTTCTAAACAGTCTACAAGTCCTCACGAACATCTGTTTTACTGCTGTGTTTCAGATTCAAAATCCTTCAATACCAAACCGAGACCATTCTCCCTTATCGCTTCTGAATAACGCCAATTTAATTTTAGTTTTATTGTTTTCTTTCGTTCGAAATTTAGATTAGATAGTTTACTTTTAATATCTCGCTTCTAATCGCACAGAAAAAAGCAAGTTATACTTATCATTTACTATAGGTTTTTTTTGGTGACAACATCTGCAGGGCCTCCAGAAATTACAGGGAAATATTTCATTCACATGTTCCAATATTTTATTAATTTTACACTTGTTAAATTTGAGTACCCCTCTTCAACATTGTAGAGAACAGTCCTGTTTACTTTTCAAATGAAACAATTACTTTTGAATCAGTGCAATTAGATTGCACTGGAGACATTGGTCATGTTGCAAAATTAACATAATAATTCAAACTATTCAATGCATTATAAAAAGAAAAGTGCTATTCAAATTAAGAAATATTTTATTAGTTTTACACTTATTAAATTTGGGTATTTCTCTTCAACATTGTAGAGAACTATCCAGCACAACATATAACTATAGAGAAAAAGACTATCCAGCACAACATCACTTTGCATAGAAATTAAATTATGTGTTGAAGAGTTTAATTTAAGTGAGAAAATAAATAAATTGCTGAACTTAAAGCAAGGAAAATAAAGTTACATTCAGTTTGTTTCTCTTTTACATTAATATGAATATTTCATAAGCTAAGTAGTATTATTTATACAGGAATGAATGCTGTATATGTTCCCTTTTTGTATTAAAAATTAAATATATTATTTATTCACTTTTTTGTTTGCTGGGGGCCCCTATTTCATATTTATGTAGCCTCCTTTAAGAGGAACCCTAAATTTGTTTCTTTTTCTACATTTTCCCCAGATAATATTATGAAATTGTTAAATATTCCTCGAGTTTCTTCTGCCTTGATTTTCTCAATTTTCACATAAAACGAATTTTAAGAATTCTAATTCTAACTTTTGAAATGAAACAATTACTTTTGAATCAGTGCAATTAAATTGCACTGGAGACATTGGTCATGTTGAACAATTAGCATGATAATAATTCAAATTGTACATTGCCTTATAAAAACAAAAAAATTCTATTCAAATTAAGAAATATTTCATTAGTTTTACACTTATTAAATTTCGGTATTTCTCTTCAACATTGTAGAGTATAGTCCTAAGTCAATGGGATGAACATGATTGACAAAAAACAAGTCCAAGTTTTTAAGAATTTTATCAGAAAATCTGTATTTAACATTTGATGCAAGTACTTATACATAAAGCTAAAGTTCACTCTTGAAACGAAGCAATTACTTTTTAATCAGTGCAATTAGATTGCACTGGAGGCATTGGTGGTGTGGAAAAATTAACATAACTATAATTCAAACTGTTTAATGCCAATGTTGAATAATAAATCAAAAGGGTAATGTGGAAATAATACTCTTCTGGCTGTCTTAATTTATAATTTGGTTTAACTAGTTTCAATTAATTAAATAATCATCTTCAGAAGCCTTCGCAAGTTTATGTTGTGTAATTTTTATGAAACTATTGTTATGAGAGTAACAAACACTTTTGTTAGAAAATTAAACTGGTGTACACGAGGCACAGATACATATTCTACATTGTGTATGAATTTATATATGTGCCGTGTGTACATCAGTTAATTTTCTAACAGAAGTTTTTAACCCTCATAACGTCAGCTTCATAAAAATTGCACAACAAGCTATGTATTATTATTTAGATATGAATGAATGTTGTATATGTTCTCTTCTTGTATTAAATATTAAATATATTAACTTCAAAAAGTTTCAATACGCAGAAGTTCAAACATACTTTTTAAATGAGCCTTAGCTCCGCTTAAGAAGAACCCTAAATTTGCCTTTTTTTTTCTAAATATTCCCCAGATAAGACTATGAAATTGTTAAATATGCCTCGACTTTCTTGTGCTTCAATTTTCTCAATTTTTGCATAAAAACAAATTGTAAGAAATCGTTAAGAAAATTTTTTAAGGCACATCAATTTAAATGATAAACAATATTTCCACGTTATTGATACATTCCGCAATGGAGGTGATCATAAAATTACTAAATAAAATTGTGAAATTCGGTGTAACGACTAGACACAAAATTTAAAAGTTTTCTGTTCTACCAAAGGGAGGAAAAACGTTTTTATAATGATCTGCTTTTCTTTATTACGGTTCTATTGGACCTAATTATTATACTGTTTCTACATTTTTCAATTTTCACGTTATACTACACTTACAGGTTTCAATTTAATTTAAGTAATCTTAAACAAGCTCAATACAAAGGCTTAAATGGATAAATAGTGAACCTTGAACAATTAGCATGATAATAATTCAAATTGTTCATTTGATTGCAAAGGAAAATGATATTCAAACTAAGGAGTATTTTATTAGTTTTACACTTATTAAATTTGGGTATTTCTCTTCAACATTGTAGAGGACAGTATTATGACAAGGGGGGTCGTAATACACCCCTTATTTAGGTTTGATCTGATTTAAACAACCAGAGAAACATAATAACTTATTTACCTTCCTATATCTAATATACCAAAAATTATAATCTTAAGTTTTGTTAATAATTCTGATCAACTAAGAATTTTGTTAACAATTCAGATAACAACTTCTGAGTCCAAAAACGATTTTTCAAAGCTTAAAATAATAAAAAAAAAACTACTTAAGACCCACAATGGTACAAAAAAGACTACCCAGTCTAACATCACTTTGCCTAGAAATTAAATTATGTGTTTAAGAGTTTAATTTAAGTGAGAAAATAGATAAATTGCTGAAATTAAAGCAAGGAAAATAAAGTTACATTCAGTTTGTTTCTCTTTTACATTAACATGAATATTTCATAAGCTAAGTAGTATTATTTATACAGGAATGAATGTTGTATATGTTCCCTTCTTGTATTAAACATTAAATATTGAATTATAAAATTGTTAAATATGCCTCGACTTTCTTGTGTCTCGATTTTTTCAATTTTCACATAAAAACAAATTTTAAGAATTCTAACTTTTCAAGTCAATACAAAATTTAAAAATTTTGTGTTTCAAAAGGAAAATTGTTGTTATAATGATATGTTTTTCTTTAATGTCAGCCCCATTGGACTAATTGTTATACTATTTTTTACATTGTCATTTCATAATATTATTTATTATTATTACTTTCCAAAACATCTGACAAACCTATTCTAGAAAATAGACTAGAAGTTGTTTAATCTAGAGATGAGGAATTGAATAGTGATTATAACAAAATAATTAAGACACGTGTGATTTTGTGTTGGATTTAATTGTTTTATTTTGTTGGAAGTTCCTTTCTAAAAAATCTAGTCTATAACAATGTGTAGAAACTTGTTTATGTACTTTTGATCCTAGAACATGATGATAAAATATTGCCCCCTAATTTCACGACACCTTGTACATGTATATTTATGTATCTGTGCTATTCGCTGATCACCATTTGCTTAAATACTCATCCGGATTTTTCTTTTCTCTTTAAATCCTAACAAACCAATCGTTTTGACTAACGGCAAATATTTTTCGTGTGGTTTTGTCTTAAAATTCCCTATAGAAAAGGGACGGTCCCTTCAAAACGTAATTTGGCCCCCACCCCCCGATCCCGAAGAGCCTGACTTTCCCACCGCAACCCCTTTGTATTTTCCACCGACAACGCATTTGAGGATACCGACTCCTCCATATAAACCACCAGAACCCGAAATCGTTCGACCGAAACCATCTTATCTCTCTCAATCCGTAAGAAAGTCATCTCCGCAAGAATTTATTAGAGCCACAGAAGAAATCGTGTATAAAGAGGAGACGGTTAGAGAAGAAACGACGACCTACAGCGAAAGCGTCGTGACAGAAGAAGAAGAAGAGTTCTACGAAGCCGAAAACGTCAGTACGGAACCCAGGATGTCTTTGTGCTCGGCGGAAGTCAACAGTATCGTTGACAGAAAAGTAGCCGTTGAGAAAATCGAAAGCGCAGCAGAGACCCAGATGCTGGTGGAGTCCCTCATCAAGCAGAGACCCCAATCGCCTCCTTCGGTTCCCTCGATCGACGAAGACGTCTTACCGAAGGTCGAAGTTCGCACTCAACCCCTAAGACCAAGAAGCAACACGGACCCTCGTGTGGTAACCAGAGTCTGCGTCTGCACCAACTCCTGCTGCAACGCCAACACCGGAGAACTCTGCGAGAGTTGCCCCATGAGGGATTTGAAGCGACCGAATGATTTTCAAAAACCTAAAGTCATCCCCGTACAAAATTCGGTGCCGAAGAGATTTGGATCGCCGATCATAACGGGCGTGTCCGTCACAATTAACAATCCGGGTAAAATTAAACCGTCCGCAGAAAATTTGTTCACGGAAATTCCCGTAAAGAAAACGACGACAGCTATGGGGTCGGCTCTGGTTACGGCGCCCAAGGAACCATTTCATCCGGTTTCGACCACTTTAGAACCGGTATCTTTACCGGAAGAAACCATACCCTATTTGCCACCCGAAAGACCCTACGTCCCACCACCAAAACCAGAAAGGAAGGTTTCCGCTCCTCAGCCGGATTCCGCTTTTACGTCTGCTTTAAGGATAGCACCAGACAGGCCGTGGACACCGACGAATCCACCGCCTTTGGTTACCAAGAAGAAAATAACCGAAGATCCCCTGATGAAGGATCTACCAAAGCCGACACAATGGATGTCCATGATAAGCGCTTTAACGACAGCTTCGGACAGAGCGTATTCTCCTTTCGTCGCGGAAGTCTGTTCCTCTACAACCAGTCAAATTGTCGAACAAACTGAAATACAGCAAGAAGAGATAACGAAGATGAAACAATCCCAACAAGAAATAATGAAGAGGTCCACCCGTAACGAAACCGCAAAGCCTTTCGTAGGAACCACAACCAAAGCTACTAGGTTGGAAAAATTCGATGCGGTCAACGACGATAGGGTAACCCCTCAAATGCATTTTCCCCCGGTATCAGATGAACTGAAAGCTTCCTACGAGTACCACGCGGATTATTCGGAAATTAAAAGCGAGATTTCCTCGCAAATCGTCGAACAAGCTCACCTGGAACAGCAAACGGAGGAAGTGGTCCAAAAGTCGATCGCCAAAGAAGAAAGGAAAATCGAAAAGCAAACCGAAGAAACCATCCTGAAGAAACCGATGGAGCTGAGCAGCCAGCTCCAGAAGAGGGACCACATCCCCCAATACCAGATGTCCCTGAATTACGACGAGACGATAGAGTTGCCCCATCACAAGAATGTGAAGAAGCTCCTGCCAAGCGATCAAGGTAAACAGAATACCAGGGACGCCAACGCGAAGCCAAGTTCGTATCAGTACACTCCGAAGCCGTTGCCAACTTACCGCGAACCCCAAGTAGTGACCAAACCGGTTACGACGATCCAACCGGGCGAAGCGAAACCGAACAATCCCGCGATGTCCTTCCAGACGATCGACAACGAGAGGCCGCCGAAGACGACGTTTTCCCCGAGGCCCGGGTCATTGACCCCGAGCATGATTAACAAACCACCGCCGGTTCTACCCTATTACCAGGCGAATTTAGTTTATACGGAACTGCCGGTGCCGGAAATTAACATTTTCGATCCGAAGAACCCCACCACCTCGAGGTCTCCGAGTCCCTGTCCGGACAGGGCCCCTTCCCCCTTCGGAAGGATGTCACCAAGACCGAAATCACCGGCGGCTGGCCCACCACCGAACCCCCTGAAACAGGGCGTCATCCCGAAGTTCACCAAACAAGATCACATGAAAGGTGAAGCCGTGAAGAACATTTCTTCGTATATTCCTCAATATAGAGAAAGAATTGATGGAAGCGTACCAGATTCTGATACCAAGACAGTTACCCAGCACGTTAGCTTCGAGCTACCTGCCACTAAGAGCGTTGCCCAAGAAGCTGCTTGCGTTAAGAAGTCGGCTTATGAAACTCAAAGCAAGAAGGAGGATTGTGGGTCCAGTTGTACAATGAAGAGTGTCTGTCAGGAGTCAACACAGCAATCTGTTCAAGAGCAATATTCAATGCAACAAAGTTCTAGGCAACAGAGCTCTGTACAACAATCTTCTGTACAACAATCTTCTGTACAACAATCGTCTTCTGTACAACAATCTTCAATGATTCAACAATCTTCCTCAATCCAACAAACATCATCTGCTTCTCTTCACCAATCGTCGTCAAAACAAGCATCTCTTGAGGCGACGAAGCAAACCCTGAAACCGTCGACGGAGCACCCCTTCAGGCAGGTAAAAAACCCGGAAGTGGATCCGCCGGGCGTCCAAGGTATGAGGCTAACGAACCCGCAGAGAATTAGCTCCCCTTTCCTCCCGAAAAGTCAGGCTCAGCCCCCGGCTCCCCCCGCCAGATCGTCGATTCCAAAGATCCCCATTTCCGCGGCAACCGCCCAACCTAAACCCGTCCAACCTCCCGAAGGCGTGCTAACAAACAAATCTGCCCTTTGTGGTGCCAGTGCAAATGTATCCAATGTGCCCGAACCTAATGCAGGTGTAGGTGGCGGGAAACAAGCTGGTGCAGTTGGATTTTCCCCGAAACGCGGTCGCGGCGTCCTAAATGTTGGAGGTTTGGTGGGGTCGCGAATTGCTGTATGTGGACATTGCCACAGCCAAATCAGGTAGACTTGGTGTGGTGTTGTTTTATTGTGCAGGTTAGGTTAGTTTGCACGTTGTCGTTTGTTTTAATTAGATTAATATATTTAGTGTATGTAGTTTGTAGGTTCGATGTTTCTCGATGAGCACTATTTTTCTTTATTTAAAGTCTACATGCTTCAGCTTATTACTATTTTCAAGACTAATGTGAAGTTCTCGCAGTTTGTGATGGGACTTGAGCTACTGGTCATAAAAACCCCCCTCATAAACAACCTTAACTTCAAATGTTCAAAAACCATTCTTCTCCATTGTCTTCTATCTCTTACTCTTTGTTGCCAATCTCTTATCCGTACTTCTTAAGTCTTCCTTGGCCTTCTCGTACCACCTTTTCCTTGGCCAGCCAACTTTGGAATCATTCTTTCAATATGACCCAGCCACCTAAGCCTTTGGGCTCTTACACATGAAGTTATTGTTGATACTTTGTATAGATCTTCTAATTCTTTGTTTGTCCTTCTCATCCTACCGTCTTCCAATTACTGTCCTGTGAATTCTTATTTTTAGTTTCCTGGATACGCACTTCGATTTCATTTTGTTACCCTTTACCATTTTTGCTTTCAATAACCTGATTTTCGTGTCCCTTTTCTTCCATTACCACTCCAAGGTAAGCGATACTGCTTACTTTTTCGAACTTGTACTCTTCCCCATTGGCAATTTCTATTTTCAGTTCCTTTACTGCTTCTTCTTCTTCTTCGTCGCTCCCCATCACCACGTATTTTGATTTAGTTTGGTTCATTTCTTGCACTGTAAATTATTCTTGTTGTAGTTTTCTGTAACTCCCTATTCAATTTTGCTAATAGAGTTAGATCGTCAGCAAAAGCCATTTTCTCTCACTTTTAAACCACTTATAATCCTCTATAGTAGCAGGTTAAACACTACGGTTGACAGTGTTATATAATAAGGTGGAATACAATAGTAATCAGTACTAAAATGTGTTTTTCAAAGAATAG